>CAUHTR010000246.1:0-160869 GCA_959609185.1 Schmidtea polychroa
GGACATGTGCGTTAAGGGGTTTAATGAGCTTGACGTATTCAAAATTTTGACATTTCATTTTTAGTGTACACCATTTTTGAATTTACACATCATTTTAAACAACTTGAGATATTTTCACTCAAACAGTGTAAAAGTAGAATTTAATTCTTTATAAAATGGCGTCATTAATTATTTTAAATCCATAGTCATATCACCTTTTCAACCAACTTTTACATACATACACATTTCCAACATTTAAAAAATACGAATTAATCATTTATACATAAGAAAACCCGTTTCCCTATTAAAATTCATATTAAAAGACCTTAAACCGTTTCATATTGTGTTAATATAAAAGAAAGTACTGTGGGATTCATTCACATATATAAACACAAGTCTTCGTATTTAAAACAAGAAGTGTTTGCAAACTTTAATAAAATTAAGAGCAGATATTAAAAACTGTCGAGGACAATCGTTTGATAATGCTTCTAATATGTCAAGGGAAATACTCAGGTTTGCAAGAACGTATTTAAGAATATGGCACAGGTAGGCACAGATGCTGCATTAGCAATAAAAGTTTGTTTCACTCATATTAAAGAGGCTTTAACTGAAATCTGTAATTTAGAAGAAGAAAATGACGTAATATCCGTGATTTGGAATATTATTTTATAAAGAATATATGCTACCAGTAAATTGCCGCAATCAGAGGAGTAGGTGCGATTGAAAAGATTTATCCTACTGAAGTTATTAGAAAATTTTATCAATAATATCAGAGACTAATTTAAAAGATTTGAAAAAGAAGCAACTGATTTATCAAATCTATCATTTAATATGGCAAATGAACAAACTCGCAGTAAAGGAAGTGGTCGGACATGAATTTACAATAAGAGATAATTTTTGTCAATTCATTTGATGTCATATGTGATCTTACCAAGGCAGAACTTTCTCAAATAATTTAGGTGAAAGAAGTTGTTGTAGAGTCCTTTCAAATATTTTTTTATTGGAATTTACCAATATATGAAAAAAGAACGCAAAAAAAGTTGAAGGATATTTACAAAAATGACATTAATGTTTGTACCTCTCATTGAATCTAGATGTCGCAATCCCGGGATCCCGGGATTCAGGAGCCCAAATCCCGATCCCAGAAAAACCATTCTAATTATTAACTAATTTATAAAAAAATGAAAAATCAAAACATTGTTTGTATTTATGATTTTGTGCTGTTATTTTAGTGAACTTAACCACTTAATGTACACATTTATTTTGAATTTTGTGTCAAAACTTGTCTCAAAAACTTGTTTCTATACGAATATTAGAACTCCTAAGTAAATATGTATAATGTTCGCCCGTCTACGGCACGAGCATGTGAAATATCATAAGTAAATATAATGTTCGCCCGTCTATGTCACGGGCGCGTACAAAATTGCCAGTAAGATGCGCCCGTATATGTCACGGGCACGTACATTAAGTGGTTAAAAATTTAATTTTTATTTTGTTAGTAAAAAATATTTAATTTACTCATTTTTATTTTATCATTTGAAGTGTTTTCAATTAAAATAAGGTCAGCAGTTATCAGAAAATTTAAGGAAAACCATATTTTGCAACATATATATTTTTAATTCAAATTTTATTAATTTATTTCTTACTTAATCACAGATTTAGCGATGACAAATAAGGCAGTAGTATGGAAATTTTACGACAGATCAGAAACAGAAGCATCTGCTAAATGTAAACACTGTCAACAAATTATTAAGACAACAGGAGGATATACTAAGGGACTTCATACACATTTAAAAAGTATTCATAATATTGATAGTATCAATTTCGGGATTTCGCGTATCAATAGTATCAAGTGTAGATTCGGAGCGAGCTTTTTCAGCTGCCGGCATTTTTTGCCCTAAGTTTTGTTTACGTTTAAATTACGATACTGTCGATTCATTGTGTTTCCTACGAGGATGTTTTCACCAACAGTCAAAAAGAAACTAATTTAAAATAAACATTTTATAAGTCAATAAAAATATTTTTTTTTCTTACAAAATTTTTTATATCTATAATATAATAATAATAAATAATGAATTTTGTGAATTTAATATGTAATGTTTTCTTTTTCTTTTATTCTAAATAAAAAAACTTTTATAATTAAATTTGTACAATGTTTTCAGTTTTTCCAAATAAATAATAACAAAATTCTACTAGGTTAATCTTGGTGGGATCCCGGAATCAACAAAAACTAATCCCGAAAATCCCGGGATTGAAAAAGGCTCAGGGATTGCGATCCTTAACTGAATCCAATGGAACAAGATTCTGCTATCCGAATAATATTAAAGAAACACCTACATTTTGTTTAAATTTTATTAAAGAAATAGTGTTAAATCCAGTTGAATTTTTATTAAATTTCGAAAACATTCGTTGAAATTTAAAATATTTATTCCTTTTAATTTTAATCGATTAAGCATGCCATAAAAATGTGCTACAGGTGGCAGTGGTACTCATGAAGTTGCCGACCACTCGCTTAGCATCTTTCTTTACATCTTTAATAATTTTCTTTCTATAAAACGATGAATAAGTTCGATAAATAATTACTCTACATGTCTTCTTATTTCTTTGACTTTACAACTGGAATCATTAAATATGTTTTTCAATAATTATTTTGCTCTACGATTTTGGTATGGCAGCTGGCATCGGTTAGATTATATTTTATACGTGTCTCAACTTTGTCTCAATCGTGTCTGCAACCAATTATCCGCGGAAGTTTCCAAAAATTAATAAATTCGCGAATATCAATTTCCTTGTAAAAAGTTCACCGACTAATTTTATGTATTTTTCTCCCAATAATTTACTTAATTACAACCTTTTATTTATTTCAAAATATTCACTTTAATCTTATAAAATTTTCATTAATAATTTATACGCTTGTATTTCCAATCAGTATTACTTCAAGATTTTTTTAATTTCTCATTTCTATTTTTTTTTGTATTGTTTTATCATAGATTTAAAACAGGGACGCATTAATTGAACTATGTTCGTCTTGTCGAGAAAAATTGAAAGAATTATTTATCATTTAAGGTTGTTGATATCGTTATTTTTCCGTAAATCAATTATCGTTTCTTAGTGACCTCCATAGAGACATATTATAATATAATGTAATTTGCTATCATGTGTTATCATTGTTATGTATCGTAACATACATAAACACGACATAATGTCAACACCAAATTTTTTACTTTCTACTTAAATATTTTAATAGACATAATATTAGAGTTGTTGATGTCGATTTTTTGGCAAACCGATTATCGTTTTCAAAGCAAACGATTGAATTTCCGATTTTCTATAATGATATTTTTGCCAAAATCAGACACCCTAAAGCAACGATTCATCAAGGTCGACTAAAGAATATTCTTCTGTGATATTTATTTCTTGCTACTATTTCCAATACATATAAGTGTAATTTAGCAGTCGCTGCAGATCCAAATAACTCATTCTTGAGATCAAAGACCCAACTGAAATATTACATGAGTGTAGTCGCATAATAAAGTAAAATATGTCTATGTATACAAAATGTTCTACTGTGAATCTTGAATGTATTTCTGTGAATATATGCAAAAATAATTACCATTCAAAATAATATTTATAAACTTCACAAGATTTCAGAAATATCTAGTTTGTGTCCAAAAGACGTTTACAACAATGTCAATAAAACAAATAATTTATTTAAATGTCTTCTTGACTCTAAAACTTATGAATGATAGTCACTTTGTTATAAACTATCTACAACCCGTCATAATGACGGCCTTTTCATGTTTAAGTTTCAGGTTTAGATAATTAGTTATTTTTATGTCCTAGCAGTGTAAAAAATCAAAACACAATTCTCTTTTAAAAACCTATTTTTATATTCAAACTTTTTATATAAAACATGTGGAAGCTAATAGTTAAGTAGTATTCATATTCAGCACCGGCGCTAGAGTTTCAGATGATGTGTGAAAATTGCATATTACCGCCTTCGCATTCCATAATAAGAGTAAAAAAAACGATAAATGCATACATAACAAAACAATATAACTTTATTACTTTTAATTTAATTCATATTTATTATAAAAACATAAAAATCTTATGAAAATAACAAATTTCTGTACAATTTTGCCGCCTTTTGTATTTTTCCGCCGTGGCGCCTGCGTGAAAATCACGCATCGTACCCGCCTCACGCCGGGCCTGTTCATATTATGTACATTGTTACATAGAAAATTATATATTTAGATAACATAATCTATGAAAAGTAATCGGTTACTTTTGAATCATCCTGTGTAAATTTCAGAATAAATTAAAACAATTAAAAGTATTAACAATATGATCTAGAAAGAAATTATTTTATTATGTGAAATAATTTTTCGTTATATTTATATTTATTGTCAAATTAATTTGATTTAATCAAAAGAACTTAAAAGAATTTCTGCCGTTTTTGCTGAAAGGATAATTGTAGACTGCCTTTTACCAATTTTAATGCATTATTTTAAATTATAGTGTAAATTGAGATCTGAATTTAATCCCATTTCCCTTTGTATTTTATTTTATTTGATTTATTTCAGCTAAATAAAATTTTGATCTATTTCAACAGTTTAAATGGTAATTTTTGCACATTTATTGTAGCGTGAAATTAAACATTAAAAATTCTCCAGCATTCACAATATTATTTTTGATATTAATAAATAAATTTTATGGAAATTCCTTTCAATTTTAAAACAAAAATCTTTCAAAATATACATTTTATTAAAAATATCTTGAAAACTAATAAGAATGTAAAACATTTAAAGCCACAGATAATTTTAATTATTATTAATTATTATTAATTATAATTAATTATTTTTGTTTGTTTTTTTTGTTATAGAGATTTGAATTTAGGAATTCATTTAAATTAATTCAAATGTTTTGCTTTTGTTACACTTTTTAATATAACATAATAAATATTGCATTCTTTTGTAAGCTTTTTAATTTTAGCCTTTCATGTCCTAATTATTAGAAACAATTCATGATTCAACAATAATTGCTCAATTGTAATTTTCTTTAGATTTAGCATAAAAATTTACTGCATTCAAATATTCATAATCATGGAGAAATCATAATTTTCTGTGATTTTATTATTCGAATAGGGTTGTTAATATCGTTTATTTTGGGCAAATCGATTATCGGTTGTATAAATTTGATTTTAAACTGATTATAGCTTACTAATAACCTTCATAGAGACAAATTATAACATAATGCAAGTTACTGTATGTGTTATCATCGTTATGGATGGTAACATACGTACATGCAAGGCATTGTCAACACCAATTTGTTTACTTTCAACTTAGAGATTTAAGTAGACATGTTTTATAACAAATATTTTATTCATTAAATTCATAAATAAAACAAATTCTTAATATTGTTAGGGGTTTTCAATTTAACAAAACAAAAATAAATTTACCGATGCTGAGACCATGTTTGCTATAAACATGAAACTGAAATAAACAAACCATAAATTTAAAAAATTTCATAGAATATAATAGATAATAGATTAAAATAATGAGTCAAGATAAGTTAGATCGAAAAAGTCCTGATTTTTGTTTAAATATACTAGCGATTCTGCATATTCTGGACGAAGTCAATTGCGTATATTGTTAAACAAACGTCAGATGGCTTTAAATTATTTTTCTGATTGAACATATTTCGGTGGAACTACATAAGAATTTGGTTGCAAGAAGAGACTTTTGAAAACATTTTTGCTTTTTTTTCTGCCAGTGTTGTTTTCATTGAAGTTGTCGTTCATGGCGATTTGATTTAATTTTGAAAGTCAAAGTCCTTCATTGCCTAATACGAAGCACTATCCCCCAGCCGAAACATAATTGACTCGTGCTTTAGTTGAGATCATTTTGTTGTCGGTTCAGAAGCCGTTGTTTCACCATTAGTCAACAGCTGTTGGAAAGAGAACGGCTTCTGTCTAATTAGATCACAACATTATAATACATAAGCTCCTTGATGATCTTATCGAATCTCAGAAGTTTCTAATACAATGAATCAATAATTGATTTAAAGACGTATTCATTCCTTGCCATAGACACCTGTCATTTCATAAGCTCATTCACTGCCATTGATGTGTAAAGGATGTACAGTAGATACACACATGGACATTTGATTCAATATGAATTGACACTTTCTCCATTAGCTTTTTCTTCATTCTTGTCATTTGTGATGACACTGAGAATTGCATTGTAATTCTTTCAACGCCATAAAATCTGGGAAGTATTTAAATTTCCAAGTCGAAACCGGTACCATATTCTTAGGGATAAACTTCATAGCAGCTTCAGTAACTGTTTTTGTCCTAATGGCTATCTGACAATTTCTTTGTGTTCTAATAATTACTATTACTCAAGTTTGAACATTTGAAGAGGCCCTTAATTAGCGATTGTGATTTCTCAAACTTTTTTTCTTTTTCAAGATTCGAGAATTCCCAAATTATTAATTAAATTTTTTCTTGAGTTTCGGAATTCCCAGTTCGAAATTCTCGAGATTATAAAGAAATTCTTTAGTTCTACAAAAACATGTTTAATTTAAATACGGAAAAATGAAGTGACTTCAGTTAAAAGAACTATTCAATAGAAGAAATAAATTGCAGAAATATCTTAATGCTATAAATATAATACTAATAAAAATTATTACTAAAAGTTCATTATTTCCAATCAATTAAATAAAGTAATTTATTTTTTGCAATGCAACAAAAAAATCGAGTTATCAAAAATAAATTGAAATTCCATTAAAAAGCAATAAAAAGTAAATCAATAACAAATTGACAAAATGGATTTATAAATATATTTATATAAAATCAATTATAATCAAATAATAATATTCAAGAAAAAAAATATTCAATTTTGTCTTGATGGAAAAATAGGTTTTTAGTGGGTAAAGGAATTTCACTGAAGCTGACATTGTAGCGGTCGGTGCTACCAAGTGCATTATTGGCAGAATTCTTGCTGCTGGGATTGATCGATTCACTGCTATCATCATGACTAACTGGAGAATTGTTACTGCCCCCATGTTGATCAATAAACTCCAACAATCGGATAGCAAGTTTTCTTGTGGATTTCTGATATTGATCTGATATTTTCATCAATTTTTCTGAATCAGCTTGTTCAGGATCAACACAAAACATTTGCATTTTCGACAGCTGATCGAGAACAGCCTGATTGATTTCATGATCAAATAATGGAACGCCAAAATGGATTTGAAGTAAAAGGATATTATCATCACCATTATCGGAATGAGTTTCAGGTGCGCTTTTAAAGCGGTTTTGATTGGTGGATTCTAGATAACTTATAAATCCACATTTGTTGGTCAAATCGATAATTTGATCGAGTTTAGTCACCAAATCTTGCAATTTTTTCGATGGGATTTTTTCAATTTCTGTAGGGAATATTAAATGCCTTTCTGTGATAGAATTGTCGAAATCGTATCCCTGTATGAGCAATGGACTGTGTGTCAGTGCGTCATTGATCGTTACGAGAGCACAATTCATTGAGACAACCACGGATTCTTGTTGCCATGGAGTGAGTAACAATTTGGAATAGGGCTTGAATTGTTTAGGAATCGTACGAAGTCGATAACCGTTTGTTAGAAGCAGGGTTGGTGGACCGGAAATGGTGACAGAGTAGAGAAAGAGTTTAAACCAAACTGAAGTGACTTCTGGAATGACTGGGCCGAAATGAGGAAGTTCTGGGTTTGTGCTGATTGCCATTTCTGATCTTGATAATCCGTTGGTATCTCTAGCTGTGCTGTTTGAGGAATTCTGCTGACTAGATTCGCTATTGCTTAGATAATTAATCGGTGCCATGCTGATAAGGCATCGGTAGTTTTTTGTTAACATTCTCGTTCGAGATGCACAATCCAGGCTGAATAGACTGCCACATCGAAGCAAGTCAATGCCGTGTCCGGCGATAGAGCGCAATTTACGAATCGTATGTCTCAGGTTAACAGCATGCTCATAGTATCGCTGTGCTTCACCTTCACCGACATCAGAAACTTGATCCAACTCATTGAGAAAACTACTTAAACTCTCTTCTGATAATTTTCCAACTTCAAACATTGTCACAGCGTGATTCTTCAGTCCCACAGAAAGATTACCCATCATTAGATATGCAGTGAGACTCGAGTCGAAAATGAAAGCGATTTTTTTCGGGAGAACATTTTCCTCAAGAGAAGAACATAATTTCCCAGAAGAGTTCACTATTTCACTGCTTGGAGATGGGCTCATAAATAATGAATTGCTGTATTTTAATCCACTGTTTTCCATACTACAGCCACCGTTATTATTTCCTAGATCTTCTTCATTTTCTTCCAATAGGAAATTTTCCATTTCGGAAACATTATTCGACTCCAATTTTTTCAATGTTGGTGTAGTAATTCCATTCCACGAATTATCTTGAATGTTACTAAATTGATTGCTACTGATTTTCTTGTGTGCAAATTGAAGTCGACAAAATACGGAAATCGCTTGTTGTACAAGATAAAGAGGAATTTCCAGAATTTGAGCTAAGTTTTCAACTGTGGAATTTTCATCTATTGCTACAAATATCTTATACAGAAGAGTTTCGAAATAATCTCCAGTAGTTCGATTCATTACAAAGCCTTCAAGAGTCGGAACGGATATGGTGGCATTAGATTCAATAGGTACGTCTAAGTAGACCATACCTCTCAAATAGAGATGTTTCAATTCTTCTCGATTTATCATTGCTGCTACAACCGGGCCTTGGTCAATTATGAAATCAATCATATCTTTAGTTGATTGAGAGTTTGAGTCGATATCAGACTCGAGAACAATACCGATGCTCACCAACCACCATGGTTCAATGATCACTGTTTCAACCGGACTCTGCGGTAACAAAGTTCGTATCTTTTCCAGCAAATCCTTCCGGGGATTTGCCGTCGACAAACCGAGAAATCGTCTACCAGCATTTACCATCGATACAGCAGCACCAATGCTGTTGTTGTTTGAATAAAAACCACGTAAATTATTCATCAGATCGATATATTGATTACGACCGATTCCTAGCAATCTTAGACAATCTGCAGCTGTGAAATTTGGGATAAAATCATACGACCTTTCCTGACTCATTATGTGACACAACATATCGATATAATATATAAATGGCGTTGTTTTCAGTCCACCGACCATTATATCTTGCAAATGGTACGGATAGAGAAACATATTATCTCGACTGTGAGAAAGTAATTTTTCATAATATCGCTTTTCATTTTTCGTAATCTGAAAGCATGGAAAAATTGATTGGAAAAATCAAATTTAGTAAAATGAAAATAATTATCACTGTTAGTTTCAATTAAATATTTCTAAAGAAATTAATCTGTGCAAATAATTTAGTCTCTTATATGTGACTGAGCCGTTCACACGCCCAAACGATCAACTTTACCTCTTTGGATTTTTTTAATTTCAGTATCAAAGCATTGTTTGATGCTTATCTTATTCTATAATTTCATCAATAATATATCGATGAAATTCACCTGAAAAAGGCAGTGCCAAATATTCGTGAGTATCAACAAACATCGATATATTACTGATTTATAGTCTTCAAGCTCTCTTTTTAATAAATTTTAAATAAAACAAAGATCTATATATGACCCGTTTATTTTGAAAGTGGCATAAGTCCATTTATCAAAAATCTCAAGCTAGCTATTTGAATAATTACATTTTTGCGTTATAAATAATATATTTAAAATCATTAAGATTTTGTAAAAAGGAAATTTTTGGGCTAATAGAATGATATAAAAATATTATTTTGAAAGTGGCTTAACATAAAAAGACTTAAGTCACTTTCAAAATACATTTACCCCATACCTTATATATTTCTACTGCATTTTGCTTAAGTAGATAAAAATTATTGTCTATAGGAAATAAAATTTTTATTTGTGAACCTGAGATTTTTTTCGAAACCTCAAATGGGTCACAAGGAAACAAAAGCTGAAACTATCAAATTAAATCTAGATGGTTCCAAAAATAACACGTCCTTTATATTTCATTTTCTTATGTTATGTATTTTTAAATTGAAATATAAAAAGAACTCTGAAAATGATTTGTCATAGTAAATTTCAAACCTTGATTTCGGGGAAAAATCCACATTACAGACTGGACACAAGTCCCTAATGAACCAAACAAACTCTAATGCCGCATATAAAAGTTTAATCAAAATTAACATTGGATTAGGAAAACTTTAGCAATTTAAATATTCAATTCAATGGAAAACATTGTTGAATGTCAATATAATGTTAATATTTTAGTGTAGTTTATTGAAAATAAATTTTTTAATGATTCATAATAACAAATCCGTCAACATCTAATAATAATCTCTTAATTATGACTATTAAAAGCTGATAACAAATCTTCTAAATTATTTTTTAAATCAGATTCAAAAGTTAACGCCATAATTCCAAATATTTATTTAATGAAATATTGTATAATTTTCCAACAAATTTTCAGCGTTGAATAAAATTATTCAAAACCATTTATTAAAATTTCGATTTATTAAAATATATTTATTTAAAAATTATTTACTAACAAAACTTCTTTTAACCTCTTAACGGTCCCATTTCTCCGGGAAAAACGTTTCAAAAAAGGTCGTATTTTTTATTGTCAATAACGAAAGACTAAGTTATAAGGAGGTTATCCATAAGAAAATTTCATCAAAATCTTATATGGCACTCTAATTGGCTGAAATTTATACTGAGTTTGTACAAACAGCGTACAAATCCATACGGGATAATCTAAAACGAAACAGAAGCGCGGAATTCCATTTAAATTTATTATGAAGCCTGTCCGTATATGTACGGGATAATCCAAAAATCCATATTCAGTTAAACCGTTAAGAGGTTAAAAAGCTTATTTAATTTTTCAATTTAAAAATTATTTTAAAAGTTATTTTAATAGTCCATTATTTATCATTTAAAATTATCTTAATAAATCATTGAAATATTTAATTCTCAACTGAAAACACCTCACAATGACTAAGTTAACACCAAATTTTATATTATGAATGCATTCTAATATGAAATAATCAATTTCAAATCCTTCATATTTATTAGTGCTTATGATGAAATAAAACCAAATTTATTGCATGTATGCGTATCCGATAACATGATAAAACAAATGAGCCATTTATTTTGAAAATAAAGCAAATCCACTTTTGTTATAATGGATATTTAACACATTGGGTAAATCATATCTATAGCCGCCATTAGTTTTCCTGTGTAAACTTTGAAAATTTTTTATGATTTTCCTTTCTTAAACATGAAATAGGTCCTTAAATTCTAATAGCATTACCAAAAAGGCTAATGAAAGTCTTCGGTATTTGAATTTCAATAAATTTTAAAATATTGATAAGCTTTAGCAACAAACCTTTGTGTGTTTTGTAATTATAAATAACTAGTATAATACCCGTCAAGCGTGACGGGAAAAGTTAAAATGATAATAAAAATAAAGTTAATTTTTTGATATTTTATTTTGTAAATTTTTCAAGTAACTTAAATTTAAATTTTACATATCAAAAATTTCCTTATAAACTATATTGTAAGTGAAATTCCTCCTATTTTTTAGAAAATTTCCTTGCTATGGCCCTGGAGTGATGAATATTTTTATGTTGTCACGATTCCTTGATCTCAAAAAAGCTACGTAGAGTTGCCCATGTGAGAAAACCAGGTTGTTTAAATAGATTATATATTATATATTTTATTAAATATTATATTATTAATCGATTTGATCTGATACACGTAAAAACATACAAACAAATTAATGACGATTATTATATTAATGTAAATTGATTACCTAATAATGTAAATGCCACTTTTAAAACAATTTTATTCTATCAAATATTTGGTTCAACGAACCAAAGTTCATCAATTTTCTTTAACCCAGTTTTAACTTAGCATTTTAAATGTTTCTCAAACAAACGTTTTCAACTATTTTATCAAGCTGCATTTGATGTTATTAAAAAATTAATAAAAAATGAGTTATATTTAAATTATGTCCATATATGAAGTCACGCAATTTTAACCCATTTTGTGCTCCTTAATATTGTGCTACAAGCCCTGCACCACTGCCAAAAAAATTATAACGGTGAGTGTAACAAAATGTAAATAATCAAAAAATTAAGCACTAAATAATCATTATTATTAATGTTGTTGAATAATAAATTTAATAAATTATAGAAACACTATAAAATCCGATGGCTCAACTTGCACAAACGGTTAATATCCGATGATACAGATCCCATGCCATATTTTTGAACTTGAAAATGAAAAAATGCACTTGAAAATCGATTAAAAATAAAAAATTGCGACTTGACCTGGAGAGTGTCGATTACTCATTCTGTCCTAAATAGTTCATATTACTATATGAGGTATATAAATTATCTGCATCTGAAAATGGACTCATTTGTCTATTGAAAGTGAACAAGCACAGCTTCAAAAGATTAAAAATTAACAGAAATCAATATTTAATTTAACCGATTAACACGTAAAATATGATTTACTATCAAGATTTCACTGGATTTTCAAGTGGATTAATCAATATATTGATTATTGGTCAAACTACAAGTGAAATAATTGCACAGATTTAAATATATGGTCATTTGAAAAAACTTAAATCAGTGGAAAATAAATAAAAGATAAGAGTTCCTTTGAAAATGTTGGAGTTAAATNATACATGAATCTATCAATATTGATTTTCTGACAGTTTTCAATTGAAACGCATATTAAAGTTGTTCATTTAGTCTCTTTATCAAACAATTCTCTTCGTGATCCCTATTTGGGAATCGCTTTTATTTTCGTATCTAGCAGTATATATTGTTTCAGCCGGTTCATGAATTTTTCGGGTTATGTATCTTTTTTAAACTATAAGCAAGTTAATGTTTAAATTATTTTACCAATCGCAAAAAAATCGGCTTAGATATAACGCCCAACACATACAGGAAAATAGCATAAAAAATATTCTAAAGCTCTCATGGTTAGTTCTTATTCACCTTCCTTACTTTCCAGACTTTACCTTGTTAAATGTTTATCTGTTTAGATTACAAAATGAAAATTTTCGTAAAGATGCTGAGTAAATTAATTTGTAAAGATTTCTTCTACCAAAACCAAAATATTTTTCAAAGAAGCAATTAACAAATTGCAAACAAAAATAGAAGCAAGTTT
Organism: Schmidtea polychroa; assembly: GCA_959609185.1. Lineage (NCBI taxonomy): Eukaryota > Metazoa > Platyhelminthes > Tricladida > Dugesiidae > Schmidtea > Schmidtea polychroa. Next base: position 13,204 of record CAUHTR010000246.1, read on the forward strand.
TACTTGTTATTTTGAAATATATTATAGGTTACATTTATTATAACTTCTATAAATAAATAAGGTAATTTGTATAAAAAACGAAATTTAGTTATAATTACAAATTATTTATCTCATATTTACATTAATGACTAAGTTGAAAAATCATATATTTCCTAACTACCAAATAATAATAAAAATCTTTTGAAAAATATCAATACAAATTAAGTTTAAGAAAATTTTATTATCAAATATGAGAGATATTCACTCAAAATATTTTCTGTCATAAATTCAATTAATTACTGATTATATATCTCGCTTAAACGTGAATTTAGGTGAAATGACTAAAACAAAAAAATGTATGCATCTTATTGATATGAAATTAATGTTGTACAACACTTCAGAGTAAAAAAATAATTACTTTTTAAAATTTTTCCAATTTCACCACTGATTTTTTTCAATTGTATTTATAAAAAAGAGATTGAAGACTAAATACTTTTTTAAGTGTTTAAATTAAAATAATAGATACTTGTAACACAATGAAAATAAATTTTTTGATTTATATACAGAAATTATTTTATTTTAATAACAATAATAATTAAAAATAAACTATTAGAAATAACAGCAAAACTATTTTTTTAAAATTATTTATCCAGCATATTAAAATCAGTCAATAAACAAATTTCGTCATCAAATTTAGCATCATTCATTTGAACACCATCAGACATTACCATTATAAATTATGTCATCAATCACATCCAACTTCTTAACAAACTTAACAGATTCATACGTCATTCATTACAAATTTTGAATATATTTTATTATGGAGAATTTATTTGGGGAATTTATCAATACTATTAATACATTTATACTAAGTTGACGGTGATGTTCAATAAACCAATCCCCTTGTCATATTTCATTTATCTAAAATCACAAAAACTTTTTGGGTTGTATACAGACCAGAATATATTACCTTCCTATAAATATCGGTTTAAAAATATCTTTGCAGTTAACATATCAAGAAACGAAATTTTAAAATCAATTTCCTCTACTAAAGCAAATGTTATAATCCATTGCAAATTAATATAAAATACAATAAAGTAAAATATAATCCTTATTCTTAAATACAAGATATTATCAACATATACCATGAGTTTATTGATATAATAATTTAATTTTATATGAAAACAGAAGCCAAAGTCGAAGCTAAGGACGAACGAATTAGTAATAGCATCAGACATTTACACCATTGATTAAAATGAATATTGAAAATATCAAAAACCTACGAAGAGCAAACACGTCAATAATAGAATAAAGTGTCATAAAAAACATCTATTTTTTTATTAACCTTTTCTAGGCCTCACTACATGATACGAAATCACATAGTCATAATTTCCATTCTTATTAAAATTTATTATAAAAGAGGAAATCTCAAGGTTATATTTGCATTCAAAATAAGTCTCACTCAAGGAGTTTCAGAAGACTATCTAAATATTTTCTAATTGCTAATGAATTTATAAGTATGGATATATTTTTGGATTTGCTTAGTGCCTGATTTTGACAGTTGAGTTGTCAAAATATATTGGAAAATTATTTTACATTAACAATAAATAATTTATTTGCATTTGGCAGAAATATTATAGTTACATAATATTAGAAACATGAGAACTATAACTTGATCAAGAATGTGCCAAAAATTTGAAGTTATTCGTAAGAATTGTATTGATCAATTGTAAATCATATCATACATTCACCAGCCAAAAGAATAGGTAAAAATGAATTAAGTAATAAAAAATCATGTCTAAATCAGTGGTTCTCAAAGTGAGGCGTATGCCCCACTGGGGGCAGGGGCGGATCCAGACCATCTAGTAAGGGGGCGATTTTTAGGTTTTAGTCGCTGTGAAAGTAATTAAATTGAAGAAGTATTTAATTTCCAGATTTAAATAATATAATTAAAGTAAATAATAAAATTATAAATTAAAATAATAAATTAAATATATTTAAGAATGATTGAAGATTAAAATATAAAATATTTATTGAATGCTTGTGTACGAATATTCCCTATTCAAATATTAACTCATGCTTGCGAAAATATTCTCTAAGCTAAAAACAGGATTGTTTTAATAATAGAGATTTTTGTGTTGTTTTTCAAAATATAGTTTTGTTTTGTTTTTAAAATATGGATGTGATTAATTTAAGAAACCAAACTTCTAATATGGCGACCACGATGGCCAATTTTATCAAAGCACCAGAAATTTCGAGATGGGAACCGATGTTGAAGATTTCATCAAGGAAACCGAAAGATTTTTAGAATTAATGTCGATAGCTGAGGACTTCAAAGGTGGATTTGTCAAAGCTTTTTTATCAACAGATGCAATTAAGAAATATGATTCAACTGATGAGAAACAAAATTATATGGATAGACTGAGAGAAGCCTTCAAAAAACCAATGAATCTGATGGAAGACTTAAGTGAAGCGCTAGATTATAGACAAGGAGATGATTCCGCTGATGATTTCTGCGAAAAAATTGAGAAATTATCAAAACGAATTCTGAAACATGAGTTAAATGAAGAAGAACTTCAAAAATTTCTCATATTCAATGCAGTGGGAGACCAAGATTTGAAAAAATATTTGAGATTAAATGAATATAAATCTGTGAATGAAATGAAAAAGAGAATTAAAAAACACGAGAAAGTAATTAAAGAATTAAATCGACAATGGAAGAAGAGTACATGAAAATCAATACCCAAATGGATATGCGAGAGGAGGTGATCGGAGCAATGTAGTAAAGTATGAGTTATATGTTGAATGGGGAATTGTATGATGATTGTTTGCATGTATTAAATAATGAGAAATATGAATATATAAGTAATAATGATAATTGTAAATGCGTCTCCGATGCAGATATTTATAGTGATTGGTGTAATAATGGATTGAGGTTAGATGATTTTGGAAATGTTGTAGAGCATGTTTGTAATATTAATGATATAAATTATAATAGTAATATAATTAAATATAAATTAAATGGTAGACCAAGTGTCACATTATTGATCAATGAGAACGAAGTATGCTGTTTATTAGATACAGGAGCAAAGATCAATGTGATGGATGAAAGTGTATTAGAAAAGATAGGAAAGTTTAATTTAAAAAAATGTTATGTTAAATTGAGATGTGCTTTTTAGGGTTAACCAATTACTAAAGAAAATTTATAAAGGATTATATAGAAGATTCAAAACATTTGGAAAAGTTGTGTGGAAGCAAAAAGAAGTTGATTTGAACAGAAGAATGTGAAAGTGCATTTACGAAACTGAAAGATAAGTTGATTAATGCACCAATATTAAAGTTTCCTGATTTTACAAAAACTTTCATATTAGATACGGACGCTAGCTTCGATCGTATTGGCTCAGTTTTGTCACAGACAGATAGTTCTGAAAAGGAAAATGTTATTGCTTATGGATTGCATGCTATGTCGAAACATGAAGTGGGTTATTGCATAACAAGAAAAGAACTTTTAGCAATATATTATTTCACAAATCATTTTAAACATTACCTTTATGGGAAAAGATTTATACTACGGATGGATCATAAAGCCATAACATATATGATGAAGACAAAGAAACCTATCACTCCACAATTCCAGACATGGATAAATTATTTAAGTAGTTTGGAAATAGAATTTCAATTTAGGAAAGGAGAAGAACATTGCAATGCAGATGCATTGTCAAGAAGTGAATGTATGACGTGCGTTCAATGCCAAACCATCCATCTTAATCCAAAAACAGGAAAACTCAAAACGAAACATTTGGAAATAATGACAGAAAACCCAGAACAAGAATGGCAAAGGAATTCAAAAGAAATTACAGAAATCATAAACAACATAAAACAAAATGAGGGTAACAAATTCATAATAAAGAATGGAGTAATATTGGCGGAAAACAATAAAATATGGATTCCGGATGATAAAAAAATTGAATTCATTAAAAAGTATCACAAGAAACTGTGCCATGCTGGATCAATTAAAATTGAGAAATATGTGTCAAATAATTTTTCAATGAGACACATGAAACGAACGATCCAAGACGTAGTTCAAAGTTGTGAAAATTACAACAACACGAACTAGGGGGAAAATTTGCAAAATGCCGGAACCAGGTTTATTTGAAACAATATTTATAGATTTTTGTGGTCCACTAAAACAAAGTCAGTATGGAATGAGATATATCGTAGGAATTATCGATAGTTTTAGTAAATATGTGGCACTACACGCAGTGAAATCACAAGATGAAAAAACCGTGACAACAATTTTAAGAAATAATGGATTTTAAAATTTGGTGCGCCGAGATTTCTACATTGTGACAGGGGTAAAGCATTTGAGAGCAAAGCTATGGATAATTTAATGAAGGAGCACAATATTAAAATTATACTTTCAAAAATTGATAATATTCACTGGTTTCTAGTGTAAATTAAAACCCAATTTGACATTCTAATTATCTACCATACTTGTTACTACCATAATTTTTTCACAACTCTAAAACAACGGTATATTTTATTCAATTTATATGATTTTTTTTATGTTTATTTCATTCAGTAACGAACCCAATGTCAAACAGTAATATAATTAGTGCGAGGGCGAAAACAGTTTGTATATAAGATCTCTGTGTAGCAAGCATCAAGCACTAGGATCTCAGTAGCAGTGTACAATTTAGTGAAGGATAATTAAAATTATAACGGGACATTGAGATGCTTGTATTACAAATGTTTTATATTTATGCAGTTCAGTTCTACTTTGCATATTTTGAATCTGTAGTTCCCGTTTTTCATAAAATGCATTATTGGTACTGTTGTAGCCTCTGGGTCTCATGTCGGAGAGGGTGTACCGTTGGTACAATGCAAGTGGGCGTGTCTTGTATTAGACATATTTGTAAAGTTAGAAGAATGACATTTATTGAACATGACCATAGGAGAGAAATCCATCTTCATATATAGTTTTAAATTCGAATCTTCTTCAAATATATTCCCTCCAAAATAATATAAAAATAATATTATAAACCCTTAGACAAAAGCATTATTACATATTTTTTACGACAGGTACTATGATTATATAAGTTTTCCGATCTCTTCTATATATGGGGGACATCTGAATTTTAAAGAGACTTTAATGGGTTATGGCCTCGGAAAGGTTGAGAACCACTGCTCTAACTAAACATTCCAATCTCACGATATTGTAATTTATTATGGGAAGCAATAACAATTTCACAGATAAAGTCAATGAAGATATAAAAAGGAAAAATTAAAATTAGATCTCAGTATTTAAATTCCTCTATCTGTCCTGGGATAATTATTTATACAACATTGAATCACTCGAAATTCATAATTTTATAAGGTTTGGGATTATTTTTAAATTAGTATGTCCGAGATATACTATCAAAATGTATAAAAATTAATTAATAATTTAAAAAACAACTACTAAAAACACTATTTCCAAATTGAATCTACTAAAAGCAGATAAGATGAGTCATATTCGCGAAAAATATTTTACTAAATAAATTATTTCTAAATAATTTAGATAAGGCAGTTGAAGATTTAATTCGTATTTGAGTTTAATTATTCACGTGCTTTTAATGTGGTCATGATCGAGTACTGATAACATTTTCTACCTATAGAAAATTCAAACAAATTGTGTATACTAACCGCTAAGGATTACATCATTTCCAAATTGAATCTACTATAAGCTGAGAATTTGTATGTGACACTCGGTTGGTAATTTTTGTGAAAGTGAAGAATATACACTTATGCGCAATTTACTGAAAATTGTGTGCTCAATTTTTATTGTAATATGTTTAGATTGAACTAGATGTATAATCTAAAGATTCTGATGAGTATTTATGAATACATCGAGTGCTGTATACATTTTTGATCTTATAGCAGATTAAATTTGGAAATGGTTAAAGAACTATTTGCAAATATGATTATATTAGTTATTAATTACTAGTGGCTGATAAATTAACCATAACTTTCTAAAATGTTAAACAATCTGATAATAAAACAATAATCTAAAAATATAGCAATTCAAATATTATTTAGTTTTCACCAATATTTCTAAATTTAACTCACTCTACAATATTCAATCGCGATATATCAAATGATAAAGAAAGAAATAATGTTAACACATCAATCATTTAGGAAGTGAATTAATAGAGATTACTCTAAATTAACTCAGTTTTATTTTCTGTCATCTATCTATCAACTACTTTGTGTGTACAGAGAGAGAGAAAGAGGATTCTGCAAAACAAATGGAAAAAAAGAAGTTTGGGAAAACTCAAAATGTGTATAATAATCATTTGACTTTCAGAAATCATTGGGGAAATGTCAAAAGAGCCAACTGGCGTGATAGCGTTTGTCTTATTCAACATTTTTATTCAATAAAAAGGATTAAAAACAAGACAACTACCATGTTTCCTCGAAAATAAGACATGGCTGAAAATAACCCCAGTATGATTTTTTAATGCTTGTTATATAATCCCTACTAAAAAAATTAAGCCTCAATTAAGATCATGTGAAAATTAATATTTGTTTAAAAAATATTGTCAAGGAAGATTTGTTTCAGCTTCTGGAATTTATTTTACCTAATAAATGAATGAAAGGAAAAAATATCAGTAAAAGTACTGTTGCAATGTACAGATAATGTGTACACTTTTTAATTTTAACTATTTAATAAACATTTGGTTTCATTTTATTTATTTCGCGTTAAAAATTTTTTAACTTCAGATTAAATAAGTACATTAAGAAAAGGGTATTTCTTCTGGTATTAAAAAGAATCGGAGAGAATTCCTTGGGCAAGAATCTTAAGACTTTTTGCAAAGACTAGATGTTGGATTTCCGAATGGTTCGAAAATGGCAAGCAGAATATAATAGCCTATATTAACAAATGTACCAAGTAAATGTTTAAAAAACACGTGTGGGTCAGATCGGCAACAATCATTTTTTGAATTAGGAAATATCACTTGGAGTTGGATGGCAGAAAGGAGAGCAAGAGTTTTGGTTGTGTGAAGAGCTGATTTTAAAGAATTTTCATTTGCGTCATCACAATTAGATATATCCATAGAAGAATTTAAGGCATCCCAACACTGGCTGAATGACTTCCTTAAGCGAAATGAACTATCTCTAAGATAGACAATACTTTTCAAACTGGAAAGTACTTAAGTTATTTTATAAGAAATTATGGAAATTTCACCCTTTAAATTATTTATGTGGGTTTTCATGGCAAAATTATTTTTAAAAAGGTAATTATTTTTAATATTTAAATTTATTAAATAAATATTATCAAGATTTATAAACCCAATCGCCCATAATTTATTATTTTATCAAAGATTTTGTAAAATATGTTGTAACACGGTTTTAATGATTTTTAACAATAATTTTAACAAATATTTGATTAAAAATTGGTGTATCTTGATTTATAGAAATTGCTTTTACCATGTTTGAATTTTTCAATAACTTTTCTACCCTTTCTGGAATCCTATAATAAATTAACAGGTGTAACTGGTAATGGATTTTTAACACAGGTGAGTTTGTATGTATCCTATTGATTATTTTTTATATTATAAACGGTTTTTATCAATTACAACGCTGTATAAACTCTGGCATCACACAGTTGAGTTCGAATGTATCTTATAATACACCAAAGCTGAATTGATAGGACTCATTTCGACATTTAATTGCACCCTATCAATAATAATTTTGGTAAGTGTGGATATAATTTTCTATTTTATTTTATAATTTATGTTTTCTAAATATTATATTAATTTATAATAATGATTTTTAAGTTATTTTATTATTTTTATGAAATTTTTTTAGAAAATATGAGGATATCTTACAATAAAAGTAATAAATTTATTTAAATATGTATGTAAAATTTCTGTCTGTGATTAAATATTTTCTTTATTTCCTAAATTGGGTGTTATTTCTAATAATTTTACTTAAAAAGGCTTCTCTAAAATTATTTTTAGGCTAAAATTATTATATAAAACTTGATAAATTAGCTAAATTTTAAATAAACTTTTTTTATGACTTTTCATAAAACAGTTATAATAAAATGTCGCAAAATTTCATAATTTACCTTTAAAATTTAAAATTAGGGGTGCAATTTATTGTTTAATCAAAGTCTATTGTCGAAAATGTTTGTATTTATTATTATATAAATTTTGTGAACCGTGTTTGTGTGCAGGTATTTATTTTTCTTCTCGTGTAAAATTTTTTTATCCTCCTATATTGTAGGGGCTATTTAATGTTAGGGTAGTTTGATTTATTATTAAAGGTGTTATTTAATATCAGTTAATGTACAATCAATAGTCGTTTGGTGTATAATTTATTAATGTTTTATCATATTATAGACCGTTTTAAATTTTGCAACGCGATGTATTAACAATTTCGAAAAGTTAATGACGTGATAAAGATAATAATTTGTAAGAAATTCAAAGCAAATTTAATTTACTTTTTTACTTTTATTTAAAATCTTCATTCATTGAAATACACGCAACTTATGAATTTGAATTGAGTAAATATTTGAAAAGAATATCAAAATTACTAGTTTATTCGAATTTTAAGTAGGAAAAAATTACGATGTTGTTTTACATTAAAGAAATATTCACTATCTTCATGTTTTATTTGTTTTTGTTAAAAATTTTGTTTATAAACCACTAAATAACAATGGTACATTTTATTATAAAAAATTAACACGATTTTGTAAAAAATGTCTTTGCAATTGATTAGTAATAAATAAAAATAATAATAAATACCAGGAAATATTAGAAAGTTAATAAAATTTTAATAGATGGAGGAATGTAAAATTGTTTTTGAATAATTTTAGACAAATCAATATCGATTATTGACAAAACAAGTTACGATTTATTACCGTGTCAGTTGTCATTATCAAACACTTCAATAAAAATTATCACGCTTATAAGTTCACAAGTAATAACATAATCTTACACGTGAAATGCAATAAAAATGTCTTTTTAACCTAGTAAAATCAATTCAACACTCAAAATACTTGTTGATATTAAATTTTGAATAATTCTTTTAGTAACATCTTTTATCCGTGTCTTCATTACCTATGATCATTTTACATTTATTAGTCCATTTATAATCGTTTAGTTTTCAACTATAGATTCATAATTTCTGCGTAACACAAATTCTCAGCGTTGTCTTTTTCAAATATTATTAGACAATCACTTGATCAAATTAATGCCGAAAATTTATATTATCACTAATCATACCACATATATTATTCAAGGTTACATCGGAGTATGGTGAGTATTAAACAGTAAGTATTGATCTATTGTTGAAAACTAAATAGAATTTATTTTAAGTCGAAATAATTTTATCATTAGTATTACAATGATTTGTTTACAGCAAATTTTAAAACCCTAAGATAACACTTTAAGTTTGGAAATATCTATATTAAACTTGTATGTTTTAAAAATTGTAAGTAATAATGATAAAATTATCTATTTCTAAATCTTAAAAAGTTCTTCACATCTTCAAAAATAAATCAGTGACGTTATTTACCATTCCGTTTAACTTGTAATGGGTGTGATACGTCATACCCATCACATTTGTAAACGAGTTCAAAGTTATGCTCAATGGAATGGAAATTGTAATATTATTAAGCATACAATATGCAAGTTAGAGATAGAAATTTCCAAATTTAAAAACTATCGGAAAAGAAATTTTGAAGTTGTGACAATAAAATCGTTTAATTTTAATATAAATATATAAAATATAATATCCACGTGGAGTTTGAAAGGTTTTAATAAACTCTATCAGGATTAATAAGAAAATTTATTGAATTTTCACATTTTGAGTTATCGAAATAATACATACATTTTTTTATAATGCAAAAATTTAGTTGATCTTCATTTCTTCTAGATTAGAGAAAAGGGATTGGTTAACGGTTCTTTTAAATGGTAAATATTAAAATAATCAAAAATCTATTTGTTGAGCACATGGATGGTTTACAAATGCACTTTTCACATTATTTTGAAGATCTTGATTTTACAAGGTTTGCATGGATACAGAATTTAAGATGATGAATATAGATTGATAACTAATGAAAGCGAAAACCTGGTAGAATTATCATGTAATACTACTACATTAATCATCGGTCTGCCTCAATGTGAGTAAAAACAGGATCGGACTCATTGTGCATAATAAGCCACTTTTACAAAAACAAACTTTTTACTCAAATAAAAACCTGCTTATTATACTTTTTGCTCTACAACATTACCGAAAGCAATTTCTTAAATTTATTTACATCAACAAGCGAGCCGGCGGTAACAAGCGCTCGCTTTGGTAGGATAAAACAACAAACATTAGCTGTGCCTAAACCCGAAATCCTTCATCGAAGTGTTAAAAAACAAAAGTAATATAAGAAATGCTACCATTCGTAACATCATATTTATGGATTAGCTGCAATGAAAAGTAGACATCGAGCCTTATTAGTAGTGGGAAAAAAGTACGTGTAGCTTTCTCACTCTTAATTTGAAAAAAACTTTGTACTAATAAACAAGTACATCCATCGCATTAAAAATAAATACATTTGAATACATTTATAATAATGATTTGGCCATGAAGTTTCTGCCAATCTTTAGAAAATTATATCTTTATAAGTTCTGTTGAAAAAAAACATATTGACAGTATTGTGGAATACTAGAGGTGTGATCTTAATATATGTTCTGCCACTTAGATCTACTTTTATTTCAGAATATTATTGTGGACTTCTATGCCAATTAGATATTGCTGTGTGGGAAAAAAGGAGAAGGAGATGTTGGATGGGTGTTTTCAATACAACAGGATAATGCTAGACCGCATCTCTCTTTCATCGTGACAAATAAGCAGCAGAATGGCGTCTGAATATTTTACTCCATCCCCCTTACCATCTGATTTTCTTTTAAGTCCCATGAAAATGACAGTATGTGGTAAGAATTTCATCTCTATTGCCGAAGTACAAAAAAAAAGTTTCAAGTGTAAATGGATTCAAAACCACGAAGGTATTCAAAACGAAGATGGTATCAACAAGCTTCCACAAAGTTGGGAACGTTGTATTGAACATTGTGGNAGATGGTATCAACAAGCTTCCACAAAGTTGGGAACGTTGTATTGAACATTGTGGTAATTACGATTACATTTTTGTTCTTGTTTATGGCAGAAACTTTGTGGTCAAAACTGTACTATTTTGAATTTTTTAATATATCGGTATTATTTTATGAAATGAGGGAGAAGGTGGAAATATGTTTTTAAGGAGAGGACGCGGTATAATAAAGTATAATCACTACTACGTTTTGTTTTCAATTTAATATGGATCTAGTTTGAAAGAAATTTTTAAAGATAATTTTTTCATCATTTTGTAATAAAGTGAATTTTAGCGGCATCCAAATAGAGTACAAAATTTCAAAGTGGAATTCATTTATTTTATGAATATTAAAGCTAAAATCAACACAGCACTCAACACTAAATATCTAAATACATTGATTTAACTATCCCACTCAATTTGCTAATTAATTTTACATTAGATCATAGCATTTCAATCCTATTTAGCAGCGGAACACTACTTTATAATCTTCGCAAATACGGAGCCTCAATACTAAAAATGAGTTTGCTTTAAGAGTTAAAGGTTTTCAATCCTTAAAAATCCTTACAGTTACACATTGCTTGAAAATCTGGCGTTTTGGGTGATAATTGCAATCTCAAATCATCCTCAGCCTTTAATCTGCTCTTATATTTTGTTTTTGCACAGTATTGCAAAATCTTGATTCACAAAGAAATGTGTTCGGAAATAGTAATAACTTCTGAATTGCACAGTTAACAAATTTTGCTAAGCTTAAATATATTTTCTTGTGACAAAAAATGTTCAGAAAAAAAATGTTTTGAGTTGTTATATCAAAAATTTCAGAAATTGTAAAATATTAAAGAGCTCTTTGGAAATAGTGGAGGAGCTGCATTAGATTATTCTACAAAACACATGACATCATGAATTTGCATAATTCAATGATTATTACAGACTATCTCTAATCAAAACTGTGTATATCATATGTAAGTGAATATTAATATAATATTTTGCATAATAATGTGAGAGAAGAGCAGAAACGACAATAAAAAAACCGTTAAATGCAGTAGTCAATGTGTAATTTGCTGGCAATATATTGAACCAGTTTCCTATCCATATAGCAGCGCTATCCTGTTAAATAAACAATGAATACTCCAATCAAGAAAATCAATAATTTATTACAGAAATAAGCTCTATGAAAAGTTCAAATATAACAAAATAGAAATTGGATTCCAATCAGAAAGTAAGTAATTGGAAGATATATATATATATATATATATATATATATATATATATATATATATATATATATATAATATATATATATATATATATATATATATATATATATATATATATATATATATACTTAAATAAACACGGTAAAGATTTTATTAATAAAAATCATAAAATAATAAAAATAATATTTGTCTTTGCTGCACATAATTTATGCTCTTTGGTGTATAGAAGTTTTTATTACTTGCAAACGGGTGTAAAAATGTAAACTCGAAACTTTTTAGAAAATTTGTTTATACACACAAATAAATATTTACTTTAAACAGAGGTTTTGTATTATTTTTGTGTCATTTGTTCCTTGCAGTATATCCCTATTGCAATTTCTTGGACTCGGTTATATATTCTGGATACTCGAAATTAAGCTTTGCAAAAATTATGTTAATAACTTCAAGTTCTTTGTGGCAAGATTTTAGAAAGATATTCTACTTAACACTCTTTTTATTATTTTTTTTATTATTTTTGCATTACATGAATGGATTGCATAAGAACATTAATTTCACATGTGAAACTGAGAAGGATTCATCGATAGCATTTCTTGAATTGTTAATTAAACGTAAAGATGAACAATATGAGACAGAAATTTACAGAAAACCAACAGATACCGGCTTCTATACTACCCCAGAGAGTTTTTGTGAATTTAAATATAAAAGAAACATGGTGAAAGGATTGGTTTATCGATCATGGTGCTTATCTTCCACTTTTAAAAATTCAGTAAAAAGTGTAGATAGATTAGTTGAATTACTGGTGAAGAATGGTTACTCAAAATGGTTTTTATTGTTAACGTTGAAAGTGACTGTTGATAAATGTATGAATAATGCTAAGGATCGTAGCATGAATGAATGTAAATTGATTGATAAGTCGAATTATGTAGTGAATATGAGTATTGATACTAACAAACAAGATGAGCCAAAATATACGATGGTATTGCCGTATTCTGAAGAATATAAAAATTTCAAAAGAAAGATAGGTAAAACAGCTGGGTACATTGAATTATAGAATTGTTTCAAAATCGTGCAAAGTACGTAGTATGTTTGTTAGTAAATCTCAAACGCCGGTTGGATTGTGTTCGGATCTCGTTTATTAATTCACATGTAATGGGTGTAATGCCACATACATTGGAGAGACTTCCGTTCATCTCTGTACTCGAGTTCAAGAACACTGTCGACCGAAGGGAGTGTCCAATATTAAGGATCACAATAAAGTCTGTATGAGAGAATTAGGAATGTTGGATTTTAAAATCTTATCAAAAAATTCTGATAATTGTTTTGAGCGTGTGATATTTGAAGCATTATTGATAAGAACTTTGGATGTTTTTAATTAAGTTTTTGTATGTTGATGAATATTAATAATAGTTATGTTAAATAATTAAAAAAATATTTTTAAATAATTGTTTAAAAATTTTTATTTATAATTTAAAATTTATAGATTTTATAATTTGTTTATATAGTATCAATATAGTATAGTTATTCATCCCTAGTGAATGTAGGTAACCTGGTGATGATAATGATGCTATCGAAATATATAGTGAAAAAGATGTACGAATGGCGATTCTGTTGGTAATTTTTGCTGATGAAAATTTGAATTGGGATTAAAAATATAATTTGGAGTTTAATTCTTACATTTATTATTTACAACAATTTTCATGCTATCTAATCTTAAAATGTGGTCATATTTATCTAGAAATAGTGTTGAAACTGAGGGAAGTAATAATGAAATTAATAATACGGTTAATAAAAGTGAAACGTGTCAGAAAACAAACGATTCTAAAGTAACTGATAAAGCCAATGAATGAAAAGATCATTTATTGGGCACTAGCAAAATAGCATCATCAATTGCAGTGAAACAAATAATGGAGAGGAGTCATTTTCTCACTGATTTTTCTAGTGAACAACTTAAATTTAAATCGGAAAGAAGGTTAATCGAAAAGCAAACCAATGAAGTATGCCTACCATGGATTGATGCTTTAAATTTCAACGAAGCAGATGAACAAAATTTAAAATCTAAAATCCTTTCAGTTTCAACAGATGAACTTAATTTTACTAGAAATCCTCCATCGGGATCGGATTTTTAATTTAATTGTGCATTTATTCTCCAGTTGGCATACTTTTACTCAAAGAAGATCCAAAACTAGCTGAAATGAGGTTTAAATTAGTTCCGAAAAAATCGAATCAAGTTCTATTGGTTTTGGAATCATTTAAAGATGGAAGCAAAGATCCAAATCGAATTTTTCAAATTCGTGAAATTGTTCACAGGGTCGTTGCTGACAGATTGATAAATGGTGTAACTTCGATCCGTGAATTGAGCAATTGTTTTGTCAATTCTATCATAGCCTTTGATAGGCAACTAACCATATATTGATTTTCACCTCAGATTTCTTCATTTTCAATTGACATGATATTTATTAAAAAATGGACTACGATCATTAATCAATGTTTTTATATATTCACGAATTTTCGGCACAGCCTTTTTCAAATGATTTTGATCATTATCTATTGATTTTAGAAAAAACTTAATTTATTTTTTATTTTAAATTGATATTATTGGTTAATTTTAATTAAAAAAATATTGATTTGAATTTTAGAAATGTCTCTGAAATTTGAGTAAGTTGAACATTAATGGAATGTTTGTTTTTTTGATAAAAATAGTTTTTGCGGCTAATCTTTGTAATGTAAGGCATTTTGTTTCGTGTAGGAGTGGTGCTGATTGGTGAACTTTTCCCAGTGTTCGTGATAATTACTGGTTTTGTTTTTGATGTGTTCATTGAGTCATGTTCGGAATGTTCTATTTGTTTCCCCTATGTAGTACATTACGTCGCATTTTGTGCGAGTGATTTGATATACAATGTTTTAAGAAGCAAAAAACAATTGTTAGCGAAGCGGCATAGACAATCTCGATTAAATAGGTCTCATGTTGGAGATTTTTGAATTACGCAATTTTTTGTTCATTCAGTGAATTGTCTAAAGTTATGTTCACCAAAGAATTGTTTCGGAATTAATAAAACCATGCAAAATATGGAGAGAAATTAAAAGAAGACTCTTAAAAGTAGCGGTTGACAAATACAATATATAACTAAAAGTGAACACAAAATCAAAACCTATTGTTTTTTTATCGCCACCCACCAATTGAAATCAATCACTATATTCAAAAAGTGAAAAAAATTATTCCTTCTCGTGCTTTTAATAAAAAAACAAAGATTTCAGGTTTTGATAGCAATTAACCATTCATTTATAAAACAGAGATATACTAATTGCATAACGTTTTAGTCAACTAATGACATTCAAATATTGACCAAAATATTAGTTAATTTATTGTATATTATGAATATAATTAAATAACAGGAAATATTTAGTATTATAATGTTACACAAAATTGTTATTTAATTGCGAAAAAAATATAAATCAATGTAAACAAATTTATAAAATAGCATTACTTTACTAATAAGACTCGATTTGAATCTAAGTTGATTTTGCAAGCTGTAATTAAAAACAGCTTTACTATACTCTTGACTTTCGTTATTTAACTTAGAACGAACATTAGACGGTAAATGATTCCAAAGAATATTTTGTTGAATATAAAATGATATATCATTGGAAGATTGCATTAAAATATATATAATTTTGGCTCTAAAATTATAAAAATAAGAATAGAATCTAGAATTTCTGTATAAATTTTAAATAAATTTTTATTAAAATGCGTTTCATTTTATAACAGAAAATTATTTAAATGATCGATTTCAATAAATTTCATTACACATAATTCCAAATTTCTTATAATTCTATAATATATTTAAACAAACTATGGAAAGATAATTAAATATTTTTTTAATTTACAATTATATTTTAATTGAGTAAACTAAAAATTTTTATTTCCATAATAGTATATTTTTATAAATATAAAATTAGAAATTTTTAAAAATTTTATAATAGTGATGTATTTTTAATTCACTATTTAGATTCAATTTTAAATTTACAATTTCCTTTATTATCATTACGCTCACACCATAAGTTTAATAGGAAATTGGTGGCATCCTTATTCATATATTTTTAAAGACACAGTTGTCCTTGACATTAAAATGCCAAAATATTTTAATTTCTTTATTGCAACACTCCTGGCTATTTGTCTTTACCACCAGGTTGGAAATGTGTACTGAGGTTGAGAACACTAGGACATGTAACTTTCTTTACCAAATTTACTTATATCAATTTTCTTTTTCGATTTTTCGACTACCAATAGAATTTAAGTCATCATTATTGATATTAACTTCTTTCTACAACCGGTACAATACTACTTCAAGATAAATTATTTATTTAATAACTACCGAATGGAAGTCATTCTAATATTTACAGAGAGTTTAATCCTTTTACCTTTAAGATGGGAGTAGCTGCAAACACATTTGACAAATTTAAGCGCAGTCTGGGTTTTATTATAGAGAATTTCAAAAATTTGTGCAGTGCCTCAATTATTTTAGGGTTAAATTTTCCCTCTTTGAACCCAAAATCTTGTTGGATCCTCCTTGATTTCAGTTAACATTTCATTGTGAACTCTAACTGGATTCGTATCTCTACCGTTATTTTCATTGACTTTACGTTTGAAATTTGATGTTAATGCGCAAATGACAAGCGTCAACCAAGTGTTATGGTTTCAATATGTAAGATGATCTCACTTTACTTTTGATGGATTACGTATGGGGAAAATCTTTTACTTCTGGATTAATATCTGGTCAATACTTTCATTACGTTAGCAGTGCGATTAAGCGTGTGGTTGTCAGCAAAAAAATGTGAGCCCTTCACAGGGACTACTAATGACATGACGATCTTCTGGGTTCATGAGCTACATGGTGTCGTGCTCCATTCTCATTCATCGTTTATGAGTTATTCAATCTTTAAGTTGTTACCATCTACCTCGAACTTCTATGTTAAAAAATTTCAAGTCAAACGAGTTCGAAAGATTTCGAAAATATGAGATTATGTGATTAATATTTTCTATCGAATTTTAAAATATAATTCTCAACTTTCCTGTAATTCTTATGTTATTTCTTTTTGCTTTTTGTTAATTTAATTATGGATTTTGCTATTTTTATGAGATATTCTAGTTTTTCTGTTTATTCTTTTTTTTGTAATTTTTATATCTAATTTTTGATGCTGCTTTATGGAAATCTTTCTAATTTTCATTTCTACCTTTTTTGTCGCCATTAATTTAAATTTGCTTGGTTCTGTAATGTATCTATATTGTGTTTGAGTTGATTTCATGTGATACTTATTGATTCTGTTTCATATTAATTTTACCTTTGGGTATACTGTTTTGGTGTTAAGTGGATTCGGTTCAATTGTTTAATTGATGTTTGGATCTGTTTGATTTTGTCTCCACTTGATGCTATGTTTGCGTGTTATGTTCCGACGCATTTCGTTACGTTGCTTAAAGTCACTTTTTGTCCAACATGAGATATGCGGGTGGTATTAATACTACTATCTATACAAGCGAGTAAAAACGGTTAAAAATAATACCTATTTTTTAATTGTTAAATTCATCATCACGAAATTTATTATTTGTTGCCTATTTTCTATCTCGAAGCCAATATCTTTTTATTTTGGCATCCTTAAACTTATCTATTTTTTTTTATTGTTTACAAATATTTTTATTTACTAAAATCTTTGTTTATTTAACTTTATTATTATGAATTCATTCGATTTTCAAAAACTAAATCGTATGTATAACTACATAATAACAAGAAGGAATAACGATTTAATATCAACCTTTGTGATTTTTAAAGATTTTAAATGTGGATGTCGAGAGTTTCTTTTCTGTGCTCCTCCTGATTTCAGATCGTTCTTTAAGTTCGTCATTTTCTTTCCTTCAGTCCATTTTGCATTCATTTTTTCATTTAGTTTCTTTCCTAGTCTGAATCAACAACCAAAAAAACAAAACCAAAAACTGAAATATTAATTAGGATTATCATTTTTAAAATTATTATATTTGAAAATTCATAAAAATTTATACATCCTCATCAATATTTAAAAAACTTATTTAAACAATTTAACAACTCTTACTATTTTCCCATTCCATTTGTTTTGACGATTCTTTCTGGAGGCATCCATCTCTTGTGAATTATTATTTGACTTGGCTTCCATTGTCATTTTCATTTTTGATTCACGGAATGTATTCATCCGCTTTTTTGGTTGCTACAATTTAAAAATTATTTATTATTTAAATTATAATTTTTATAATTTTAAATAAATATTTTTTATTAAAAAATGATATAATTAATAAAATTTTTCAAAAATCTATAATTTCTATAGTTATTTTATCCTACCTGATGATGACAGAAAAACTGTGGAAATATATCGTAAAACGAATGTTTGGTTAACGCTTTCTTATAATTAAATCGTTGCAATGTATGTCTAACTCAGTGTTCTCCAAACTGGGTGTCGTGAGATTTCTTAAGATTCCATAAACATTTTATTGAATGTTAAAACAAATTCAAAAATTTCAGCTAAAAAATTTCAGAAACTTCCATTGAGATTGTTTTGTTTATTAATCTTAACGTTCATTTTATTTTCAAATTCATTTTATCTTAAGTGATTGAAGGCAACTAGAAAAATATTCTCTTTCTCTAAGTTGTTTAACTTGTATTTTGGAAAAACAACTTTGCGAAAAATGTAAATTGTCATTTTAAACACAACATAAACAAAAGAAACAATAAATTTGATTATAAAGTGCAAAAAAATACATTTTTTCCATAAGAAAGTAAAGAAGTAACATCCAATTTGTGTTATTTATGAAATGAAAAATTGCAAGTTTTAAGTAAGTTTTATTCGATTGTAAAAATAAATTGTAAATTATAATATAATCGAGTTTATTTTTTATTAGGATAGATAAATTTTTGTTGATAAATCAGTTAAAGCACCTTATTTAGTGACAAAAATAATCGTAAAGGAAAGAAAATATGCTGAAGACTTCATCGAATTTGAATTCATTGCGACTGAGAAAAATGGACAGGAGTTTCCCTTTCGTCTGGTGTGTAATGAGACATTGTCAAATGCGTCAATGGTTCCCAACAAATTGATTAGACACAAGAAGATTAAGCATCAAGAGCTCTCTTCAATATCAAAACAATATTTTGAAACTCTACGAGCACAAAGCGAAAAACAATCGTTTAAGATGAAAAATTTCTGCAAGATTCCTGAAAAGGCTCAGACTGCAAGCTTCCAAGTAGTTTATTTACTCGCGTAAAAAAGAAAACCACACACAAAAGCTGAAAGTATTATTGTTCCGGCAGTTTTGATTATTGTTAGTACAATGCTGGGATGTGAAGCTGCTGAAAAAGTGAAGAATGTGCCATATTGTCAGCAAACAGAATTTCAAGAAGGATTCAAGACCTATCAAACGACATTGAATCTCAAATCATCGAGAATTTTCAGAGCTCGGAGGAGGAATTTTCCAAATTGAGGTCGCTGCAAGCTGACGAAACCACCGACACAGCTCATTACATTCATCAAATTCGTTCACGGTACAGACATAATGAACCACTATTTATTTTGTCAGGAGTTGATTGAAACGACCACAGGAAGAGATATTTTCAACTTGATCGATGACAATGTGAAGAAATATCAACTTCAATGGCAGAAATGCGTTGGAGTTTGTCCAAATGGCGCTCCAAGTATGCAAGGAAAATTGAAAGGACTCGCGGCTTTGGTTCGTCTTGTCAGCCCTTCAGTCACCATCACACACTGTATAATTCACCGAGAAGCTTTAGTTTCAAAGTCAATTTCTTCGCAGCTCCTTATTGTCATAAATCAAGTCGTCTCGATCGTCAACATTATCAAGTCAACGCCTTTGAACACCAGAATTTTCGGCCTATTTTGCGATGCGATGGGTTCTGATTTTAAATCTCTGTTCTACCACACAGAAATTCGATGGCTGTCCAAAGGAAAAGTTCATGAACGTGTTGTACACCTCAAAACAGAAATAATTTCATTTCTTGAAGTTGAGAATATCACACTTGATTTTATTTTCGAAACAGTGATTGGTGGTTGAAGGTATCATTTCTTAATGATCTTTTCAACAGACTCAATGTTCTTAATAAGAGTCTTCAGGGATCAGCTGAAAATATTATGACGGCAACATCAAAGCTTCTTTCATTCAAAGAAAAACTTCACTTGTTCATCAGAAAAACCAAGGAAAAAAGCTTCGATATTCTCCCCACCGTTGATAAATTCCTAATAAGGATGAAATTTCTGAACTTGATCTCCAAACCATGGAAATGCTTTTGAAAGCACTCGATAATTATTTTCCCTCCTTAAATGTCAACCTTTGTCAGTGAATTTTGGAACAAACGAATGTCTTGAATTTTCCACGAAAGAAGAGGAACAGCTTATTGATTTGAAAAACGACATGGTCAACAAAATTAATTTTGAACAGAAAGGACTGGAAGAGTTTTGTATTTCTCTAGGCAAGGATTATCCCGAGTTGAGCATCAAAGTGTTAAAATTATTGCTTCCGTTTTCTACATCATACTTATATGAACTTGAATTTTCGGCACTGGTTGAGATCAAATCAAAGAAACGTGAAAGATTGCAGACAGTTGATGAAGAAATGCGAGTTAGTTTGTCGTCGCTCTTGACTCGTTTCGATGTTGTTTGCTCGGAACATCAAGCACATCGATCACATTGAAGTTTGAGAAGGAAAAAATAAATAAAAATACGTAAAATAAAAATAATTTGTGTTAATTGTTTTTTCTCAAACACACAAGTTAAACGGCATCAAACTTTCATAAAATTTGATGCAAAATTTTACATCGAAAATATTTGTTAAGGAGTGTCGCGAAATATTTTTAAGTGAATTGGGTTGTTGCCATCGAAAACAATTTGGAGAACACTGGTCTAACTATTTACAAATATTTATAAATAGTAATAAAAGTGTGACTAGCATGTAATGCACACTATTCTTATTATTATTATAATAATCAGTGGCGGTTTTAGCTATAGGCGTGGGGTGGGGGGGGGCGAGTCGCCCTTCCACGCCCCTGTTGAATCCTAATTGGCGCCCCCCCCAAAGATAATTTTTATGAATGTGTACAAGCATTAAGATTAATCCGATCACTGACACTGACAATTTAATATATCTTTGATTTGGAAGAGCTAAATGGATTGAAATGTATTCTACTATCACTGCAGCATACAGCTCAGACTTTTCTACAGATCCAGGACTCTACATTAATACGAGCATAAGCTCGAAACTGATACGAAAATTGTTTGAAATCGGACCATATCAACCTGGACTCAATGAACCATTTCAATTTCCGACAGATGAATTGGGGCGCAAGTTTCAAATTTCTTGGTACACAAAATGTTTTGGAAAAGGTAGTATGAAGGAGGAAAGAAATTGGCTTGTCTATTCACCAACAAATCAAAAAATGCATTGCCAAGCTTGCTGATTATTCGCTGATTGTAAAACTGAAAATTATAGCAAGGAATGGTTCGACCTAAATTTTGGAGTTTATAACTGGAAAAAAGGCATGGAAAAAATCGTTAAACATGAAACTTCCAATCAACATCAAAGTGCAATATGTCAATATTTGCTGGCTAAATATCGCATTTCAAATGATAAAACTGTGATATCTGGTTTGATCAGTCAGGAGCATTATCAAGTGGAAAAAAATAGAGAAGTTTTGAAACGAATGGTAGATGCAACGTTGTTTTTAGCAAAACAAGGTTTGCCATTTAGAGGACATAGAGAGCATTCTGGCTCTGACAGGTGTAGTAATACTGGAAATTTTCGTGAATTGCTATTTTTATTGGCTAAATATGATTCCACTTTGGACAATCATCTAAAGTTTAAAAAGAAAAATGAACTTTATTTATGTCATGATGTACAAAATGACCTAATTCAATCCCTTGCCTCAGAATTATCCGCAAATATTGATAATGAAGTTAGGTCTGCACAATTCTTTTCCCTAATTGTTGATTCAACAATTGATATATCCAGAGTTGATCAGATGTCAGTTTCTTTAAGATTAGTGTTAAAATCAGGACAAGTTTTTGAACGATTTATAGGCTTCTACACGTTGGAAAACAGTAATGCTGATATATCATTAACGGAGTTACAAAAGCGAAACATTGACATTACACTTTGTAGAGGAACAGGTATATGATGGTGCCTCTGTGAAGGGTGGTATCAGTAATTTTCACTGTTGTATCTTACTTCTCAATTGTTGATAACTATCCGGAAGTCAGAAGATAGGAACGCAATCTATGCTGATTATAATCGATCGTGTAAAATTCAAGGTTATCCCTAAATCTACACCAAATAACTCATACGAGACTAAGTGGTCACCAAGTAGTCAGCTTTCGTGCTTCATTTTAACATCAAACAATTATATGATGATGATTTCAGATAAATGACATATCAGAGCCGTAGCTAGGGAAAATGGCGCCCCTGGTGCCAAAAGAATCCACCACTGCATATATTTTTTAATCACAGATAGGCTATTGTACCTACAAATTATTTCGTCCTTTTTTAAACTTTTCATAAAAAAAATGCTGATTGTGGCATATTGTGGAGAGATCATATCAAAATTCCGCCACATTTCATGCTATTTAATAATGATAATACGTGTATATACATATATAGCTTCATCTCCCATATCAGCGGGTGGCCGAGTTTGCAAGAAATGAGTTGCTATGTTTCACAAAATTTCCCTTACTATGAAAAAATAATTCTGATTCTTTTCTCAATATTGAATAGCCTATTCTCCGATTTCTCGTTTTTATATATTGTATCGGGCATATCGATATCTATAACCATTATCATCAATTGTCCTTCCTTCTTTCAAACGATTTTCAAGATCTTTCCACGCTAAGTAACATTTTCTATGCTCAATACTGTTTTAATGATCAGCCACCTTCGGATTTAGTCGCCTGTTTGCAAAAACCTTTAGATAGACCAGCAAAACAGTTTTGTTTTAGTTTAACTTTTGAAAACAGTAAACATGGAAAGCAGAATATAAAAATTTAATATGAAAAAAAGAAAGAAAAACAAAAAAAATTTAAATGATCATTACACAGTTTTGGCGCCATTCTACTCGGCGCCCGGGCCGGTCGCCCCATTCGCCACCCCTAGCTACGGCTCTGCATAATATATTTATATCCTTTTGCACCTTCATTATGTTTATTTCAACATTTTCAATCTTTTCTAGTATTTCCACTATCAACTTCTTTCTGAAGTTCCTTTTAAGATTTACGATAACACTTTGATCCATATGCTGAATTATTTAAAAACATTTGTAAATCCTTTTATATTTAAAATGAAGCCCTTACTAATAGATACGGTCCCTCAATTATTGTCCTATAGTGTATTTTTTGTTATAGAAATTGTGTGCACAGTACTAATGTGTATGAATTTATTTTTCTTCCTCATTATTTTTTTCTATTGTTTATTTTTTGTCATTTAGGCTTGTCTTAATGCACTTTTGTGTAGAAATATTTTTATTTGAAATTATTTTTTTTAATTTTAGAGATGTGTGTATAATTATTTTATAATTATTTTTAACATTGTTTTGATTTTTGTTTTTACATTTCCACAGTTCTTATTCTGAAATTACAACGATATAAAGCAAGGGGCCAATATTGCAGGAATTGACTGTTAATATTCAGATTTTCAAGGTGTTTTCCAGCACGCCTTGCATTATATTTATTAATTTTCTTATTATTAATTTTATCTATTAATCTATTATTAATCTATTATTAATCTATTATTAATCTATTAATCTATTATCTATTAATTTTATTTATTAATTTTTTGATTTTTTTCGGAAACCATAAAAATAGCAACCTAATTAATAGAGAAAGTTAAAATGATTTTCATAATTTTTAAATTAAATATAAATTTAGTTTCCATTTTTCATATTTCGATGAAACAATGAGACATTTTGGATAAATAAATTTTACTTTGAGGATTTATGAAGTCCCAAAATGTGTTTGGAGCAATTTTCTTGTTTCACAATTAAAATTCAAAAAAAAATTTAAAAGTTTTTTTTAATATTTTTATAACAGATGTACCTTTTGAATCGAAGGTACTCGAATTTCAATCATTAACTTGTTTAAAAAAAGTTTGTATAATAATTTTGTATAATAAAATAAAAATATAATTTTAGTAAATTAATCATATGTACATTCTACAAATATTTTAATCATTTATATTAATTATATATATATATATATATATATATATATATATATATATATATATATATATATATATATATATATATATATATATATATATATATATATATATATATATTACTAAACATGAAAAGTATTTTATAGTTAGATTTTCTAACCACTATTTATTGGAGAAAATATATACATTTATACTTATCTAATAGACGGCTGGCACGTATGTGTACCGCTTAACCTAATTAAGTTATCAAAAAATGTGTAAAACATAATTACACTCACCTGCTTGATCACGTTTTCTTGTCCATTGTATTTACTAACAATTACAAAAATACGCAAATACTCTTTATATTTTACTAAAATAGTATAATTTTTGCCACATGGTCTGGACGGACATAAAACACAACCCGCGTGGTGCTTAACTAAATACACTTTTATAGGTTATATGAGTTCATGTAATTTCGTGTAATATGAGTTATGTAATTTCAATTCCTCTCTAATCACCTAACCCACTTCTACTCATTAAAAATTTTATATTTATCCAAATTTTATCAGTATTTCATATTGTGCACAAGATTCATAAGTGTTTTCTTGTGATCATACCTTTGGTCATTGCCTTTATCAACCCAATAAAAACTAAATATTTGTATAATTATTTTATCAATCTTTTATGAGGAACTAAATAAAATCTTTTATTTCCAATATTGCAACTTAAATACGCTCGTGGAACGAAATTATGAAATTGAAAGTATTAGGAATAACTATTATTAGTGTAATAAAAATTAGGTTGGATACAGTGAACGTAATGATATACCTAATTCTGTTTTTACACGAATTGTTTTTACATGAATTTGATTTAACACGAATTAAAAAGAATTTTTTTCTCTTTTTACACGAATTGCTTTGTTTTAAAACGATTTTCAATATTCTATGAATTTTTTTTGATGTTCTAATAATTTTTTTTATTTTCATTTTTCACAAATTATGTATACATACATTTTAACTTCGCATTATATTCTTCAGAATTCAGTTAGATTATGTCGATTATATGCGTATGTTTTCGCTTTGGGTGGGATTCCCCGAAATATACATAAATTTGTTATGTCTATATTATTTTTACTTTGTTTATATTAATGAATTTCTGAAATTATCTTCTTTTTTCCATATCATAATTTATTTTTTATATAATATATTTAATGAATTAAAATGTGTAAGCACGAAAAATAAATTCTTTTGTGAACTCTAACAATGATTTTTTTATATTTATTATTATACTTTTGTTTGTTTATTGAACTTTTTTTTGCTTTTTAGGTATGGAACCAATCTACTATTTTTCCTACTATTTTTTCGTAATCATTAATCCCATAACTTTACTAATTACTTCCGGAAATGTCTGTAATGATAAGTCAATATCTCATGATTAATTTTTTCTTTTAAAATGGCAACCACAGCATTTGTAATATCCTCTCCACGCGTCTGAGTGAGAATTAAATCTTACGAAAAGCGAAACTTGCGCTATATCACTTATGTTACAAGACTCGTCCACTGCTATTGATAAAGCCGAAACCAATTTCAGATCTTCGATTTGCTGGATGGTTATATTGGAACACATTTTAATTGTTCTATCTTTCATTGTTTTGGCAGACAGTGGTAACTCTTTAATTTTTTTTGAATATTTGCTCTGTTCTTACAATCTTGAAATAGCTCTTAGGGTTCATCGATAAAACAACGTTTTATGTATTCGCTGTTTGTGTATGGTTTTCCTCTCTTAGCAATCTCTTGACTAACAACAAAACTTGCTATATTAACATTGTTGGAAGATTGTATCCAGTTTTTAAATACAGAAGTTAATGAATCGTGACTCTTCTGAAGTTCCTCAACTGCTTTCTTCCTTGCATCACCGACAGGATATTTTGTGCTAAATGACTTGTAAAGTGTCTCTCCAAATTTGACTTCTTGTTGTGCGCGAATTTATCCTTACAAATAAGACATATCGAATGGCCATTCAAGTTTCGAATAAATGTTAAATTAACGGTTAATAATAAATTGAACATTTAACAAGTTAAAAGTAAATAAATAGCAAATGTAAAATAATGAATAGAGACGATTAACGAATTAAACTATGGTTAATTATTAATTAATTAATTAATGCGTCTGTCCAGGCCCATGGATATTTTTGCCAGAGCCGCACTCAGTGGTTGGCAAAGAGTCACACTGTGCCAACCACTGACCTACACAATGTGTAGTGATTCAGAGTTTAATGAAGACATGACGTAAGCTGGAAATCAACCTCGTCTTTTATAAAAGACTGCGAATGTAATCAATAAAATGTTCGTGATGTTGTGCATCTATTTCTTATTCTGGGACATTTGCAAAAGACAAAATTTATCGTAGGAATTTATGAAGACCTCAAAATTATATCGACATTTTCTAAAATAGAAATATTACTACGCATATATTTAATTTCACCTATATGATCTAAGCACGTTTTAAGGGCATCATAGGCCTTAGGCACTTTGGAATTTGGATATTTGCATTGCAGCATATGTAACTTTGTAGGCCTCAAATTGATTAAATTTATTTCTGCATTAATTATTAAGTAACGACTAATATATGTTAGAAGATAGACGAACACTGAGGATTCTAAAACTTAAACATTACATAATAGGAACAAATAAATACATAATAAATATACATGTATCTATGTGATTAATGGGATTTATATTATATTGTGATTATTAACAATTTGGATGTGACTAATTTATGTTATCAAGCTGGAATTATATATTTTGTTTATATTGATTTATTAGTTTATTATAACATAAATGAACTTTATATTTTAATTTGTAAAGGATAGAAAATGATGTTGTTTATTATTATTTATTATTTATTATTATTTATCGTCTGTTATATATTGTTATTATTATTATTATTATTATTATTATTATTATTATTATTATTATTATTATTATTATTATTATTATTATTATTATTATTATTATTATTGTTGTTATTATTATTATTATAAAATCATTTATTGATCAACATATGTTGATCAAATATAATTGTTTATTTTATTTTAATGCACAGTGGCAGAATTGGTGACGGTTTTGTTTACACTAAGCGCAAAAATGTGTTCGATTAAATCAATTAATATTAACAAAAGAATTTTTATTATTTTATTAAATATTATGAAATTGATTAAATAAAATATCATGTGAGGTCAATGAGACACACAAAATCGACTATACAAATTGTTCAGACAAAATCGAATGCAATGTCCTAATGAAAATTATTTACTTGCAATAATAACATTGGCTAAATAAAAAATTATTTCTCTGATGGACTATCAAAAGTTGTTTTATATGTTTTTAACTGTTTTTTTGAATTGGATGTATTTTAAATTTATTACTGATCCTTTATTGAATTATTAGAAATAATTATTGAAAGCACTTTTATGATTAATTGTTTTAGATCAATTTGTCTATGAATAACAAACTAAAATACACTAAAGATGCTGGATAAAGGGATAATTCCAAAAATAGTAACAATTAAAATTTGTACTTTTAAAACAGAAATTCTATTGACTTTTAACAGAACCGAGTGTATTGACATTCGAAATGGAGTGTCAAAAGAGATATATAAGTAGACTGATTTCTCAGTCAAATCACCCAAAAAATAAAAGCTTCTAAGAAGAATTGCAAATTCACAAATTGATATTGCAATATAATTTAGAGCATACCTATTTACACATTCGAGCTCAGGAAGCTGCAAACATACACATACACACGCATATATATATATATATATATATATATATATATATATATATATATATATATATATATATATATATATATATATATATATATATATATATATATATATATATATATATATATATATATATATATATATATATATATATATATATATATATATATATATACATATATATATATATATATATATATATATATATATATATATATATATTTAACACAAATTGAAGCAATTTTGAGGTGATCGTTATATATATTTTAAATTTGTAATTGTGATGATTAAATAAATTTATTGAACTAGTGTTTGTGTTCTTATTTATATAGGAACTATCAAGTTGAGATTTGAGAACCTCAACATACAGTGGCGTAACTAGGGGGGGCAGGGGGGGACATTTGTCCCCGGGCGCCAAAATTAGGGGGCGCAAAATTCGGGAAGCCAATTTGGAACAAAAATTAAGTAATAAATTATTCTTAAGATCTAAGAGATTAATATATTTTTTATTACTTCATTAGTTTCTTAGAATAGATGTGCGTGCATTCAGTTATTTGCAATATTTACTTATACTCAAACACGGCTGAACGATTTAGCTCTTCTTAGCATAGAAAGAGAAATGTTTGAAAAAATTGATTTTAATGAGATTATAGATATTTTTGCCACGACAAAAGGCAGAAGAATTAATATTTAATGTTAAACTGTATTTTGTCTAAGTCAATAAATGTTATTTATACGCTTATTAAAATCTGTTAAACCTGTTTCGTTATTCGTCATTAATATTCTTTAAAAAAATTAAATTAAATATATATATATATATATATATATATATATATATATATATATATATAAGGGGGCGCTAATTTCTCAGTTGCCCCCAGGCGCAAGAACCTCACGGTACACCACTGTCAACATATAAATTGTAAAAATGTTTATAGCATTGTTTTGACCATTGTTTTGAAAAGTAATTTATGAATGCATCCAGATTTTGATATTTTTAATCTCAATTCACTTTTTGTAATATTTTATTTACTTAAATTTTTTCCAATATTTCGTCTAGTTAAATTAAAAATGATTTAGAATTTTTTAATGTTTTACCAATTAGTAATTTTTAAGTTAGTAATTATAAATAGTATAAATTGTTGAAATCATGTCTATTGGATACCAGAGAAAAAACGAGTCTGGATCTGAAAAACGAAAGAAAAAATAAGTGAAAGAATCATTAAAACAGATGAAGGGTTCCTTACTAAAATATGTAAATATTGATGTTAAGTTTAATTATGACACAATTGTCACGACCAATATCTCAATACCAGAAATATCCTTGAAGACTGCCAAACAAAGTGATTTGGACAATATAATAATTATGGCGATATAATTGATAATTTTGCTGAATTAAAATATATAAAATATAAAATATAAACAGCTGTTTATCTAAAAACTAAAATTTTTCTTTTAAATTTTTAAACTAAAATTTTTAAAATTTTTTAAATAATGATCAAATTCTCTTGAAAAAGGCAGTGCCAAAAATTCGTGAATATCAAGAACATCGATATATTTACTGATTTATAGTCTTCAAGGTCTTTTTAATAAGTATGTGGCTATTTATACATACAGTATGTATAAGAAATTGACTATTTATACTGACTGTATCATGTTGGCTATTTATACTTACTGTATCATGTTGTTGAAAATGTTATGAAATGCGGAGATGACGAATGTGAATGTGTTAATAAATTTTAGTTTGAGTGTATATTTAAAGTATAATATTGAGAATTTCTTTGTTAAAGTTTTGCCTTGAATATTTTTAGCAGTACCTTCCCTTACGAGCAGTACCCATAGGGGGACAGAATATCTTTTCGGATAAACTCTGACTTATATAATAATAATAAAAATAAGTATGTATAAATAGCCACATCCAATAATTATTCATAAATTATAAGGCCGGTTTTAATCGGTTTTGATTGATGCGCATCGGTTAAACTCGGTGTATATAAATAGCCAATTGCGTATACGTACTGTATGTATAAATAGTCAATTGCGTATACATACTGTATGCATAAATAGCCACATACTTTTAATAAATACAAAGAAAAATAAATTAGTGGTGAAATTGGAAAAAAAGTTCTTGTAATAAAATTTATTGTTTTTAATAAATAGTAAAGATATGCTATATTTTTATAATTATTCCAGGAACAATATTTATTTATGTTTCATTTATTGTTTTTTAATTTTTTGGGGAGTATCTTTTTGTGTGGTGTAATTCCTTTAAGAATCGCGACCCGGTCAAAAAATGTCTAGGGACTTAACATAAATTAATCCGGCTAGTTCCGATGTTTCTTTTATAGTAAAAAACTATTTAAAGACTTTAAACTATAAAATTATGAATTGAGCTTTAATTAATGCGGTAAAAGTACACAGAATGTAATGAAAATTGTAAAATATATTTCTCTAAATGGGATTAGAAAAATACAAAAATCAAATTTAAAAAACCATATTCTACCCAGTGATATAATTACTAATGGGACTCGATTTGAGATTTTTATTCCGTGATAGAAATAATAGCAAATCCACACGGAAGTTTTAATTATAAAACTGATTCTTTGTGACATTCATTATGGTGTACTACTAATAAGATAAAGAACAAATTTAATTTTATATTAAAATTCGTTTGTTGAGTCATTGTGAATTCTCAAGTGGGAATACTTTTATTTTTTATCCTTCTTTTATTTTAATTTTTTTAATTTATTTTTTCCTATGCATAAAGCGAGTAAAAACATGTGTAAATTAATTTTTAATTAAGTAAAGTAATATATTAAAATTAAGTAAATTAGAGTAGTAATTAAAAATAAGTAAATTAAAGTAATAATTTAAAATTTATGGAAACATATTATGAAAGGTCGAAGTAAAGAAATTTTTAATGCAAATTTTTATGAAATAAATTGTTGTGAATAATTATAATAATAATAATAAAAATTCGACCAATAACCAAGTACTTACAACCAGGTATCAATAATCAGATACCAACAACTAGGTGTCATCAACCAAATGCCAACTACCATGTACAATATTTTTGTCTATGTTTTGAATGTTTTCATTAATTTTAAGTTTAAATGTATTGAGTCCTTCTGTACATTGAAATGTACATTCTGTATTCTCCAAAAATAAAGTTAATTGATTTAGGATCAACTTATTGATATTCTGCTAGTGGTGGTGTTGTGTGGTATAAAATATCAAGACAATTAATTGATATATTAAAAAGCTTAAAGACTATAAATCAGTAAATATATCGATGTCTTCAAGCTTTTTAATAAATACAATGGAAATGAAATCAGTGGTGAAATTTGAAAAAATGTTCTAATAAATTATTTATAATTATCAAACTATACAAATGTTGATAAACTTCCCGACCCTTTGACTAAAATATCGACCAAAATTATAGTTTTTAAGTAATTTTTTTCCATGTGGATCGTTGGTACAATAATTCTGGCTTGCTGCTTATCATTGTATAACTGATAATCTACTGTTGCTCATAGGTTATTTATTAAAGAAAAGACTCGTTTCCTAGCGGTATTTGTCATAAATGTTTTAATGTAATACTTTTAATATAAATGCTTATTATAAATGTAAATTTATAACATATTTGATCTAAGTTGCACTTAACCTGTATTTTATTTATTAGCTATTTCCCCTTGCCATGAAATTCAATAAGGAAATTAATTAAATATTAAAACAATGATTGTCTGTACATTTTTTTATATATTTATTTTTTATTTATATATTTTTAAATTATGAAAAAATTAATCATTTTAAAATATATTTAATTAAAAAATATAAGCAGAAAATATAAACCGATTTTTCAATATTTAAACAAATATAACCAAATTTAAAATTTATCAAACGGTGTATGGGATGCTCAAAAGATGGGTCTCTGAAAGTTTTCAGGTTTTCAGTCGATCATTGTCAAGATAGAAAATTTAATTTAATTTAATTTAATTTTTATTGATTGCTATGAAAATCTTTGTGAAAAAAATATTTTTAACTTATTTGAAGTAATTTGTTTTTTGACATATTATTTTTACTTAGCACAACATCTTATTTAAACAAAAAAAGTGGTAAAGCCAGTGGTGGGTTTAGATTTTGTTGCGTAGAGGGCGAGAAGAATTTCTAGCGGGAACACTGCAATAATACACATTTTAAATACTTGATGCTTTAATATGATATGCGTTCTCTATTTTATTTGTTATCATGTGACCTGATACTGTAGAAGATGGATCTGTTAAGTAGAACTGTAATTTGTCATTATCTTGGAGTGGATAGGAAAGGGAAGCCCAGACTCCCAAGTATATAACTAAATCCTTCATTAAGTAAAGCATTAAGTTCGACACATCATATCTTTATTGATACCTGATGAAAACAATTAATTCCCATTTTGAACATTTCTCTCAAAAATACAAACCTGTATTAAATCAGATTGTTTGTACATTTTATGTTTTTTTGCACATGTTACATTATTCAGTTCAGTATTTATATTTTATTATATTTTATTATATTATTTTATTATATTATTTTATTATATTATTTTTATTATATTATTTTATTATATTATTTTATTATATTATTTTATTATTTTATTATATTTTTTTTTATTTTTTTTTAGTTTTAATCGCTTTTAATTTCAAAGTTATTTTCTTTCCTTGATTATATAAAAATGACACACAAGGTAAAAATTTAGGAAAATGTTATTGCGCATTTTGTGTCGATTTTTTATGTTAATTTTTAGGTTGAGTTGCTTTTCAACAAGAAAACTCTTGCTAGGCCTGACTTATATACAATAAAATAACAAATCTGTCAGTTAGTGAACAATATTTATTCGTTGATCAATTTCACCTCATCCCCTGTCAATCATTCTTTAAATTTTGTTTGGTTTCCCATTTTAAACTTATTCATTATTTTTTTTATATGTCAAAATAATAAATTTGTCTGTGACTTTGCTTTCTAAATTCTATTTTTTCTAACTTTTCATGTTTAATTCCGTGTGTAAATTTTCAAACACTATCCGAAAAGCTACTCAAACATAAGTAGTATAATAAATACAAAATTAATAAAACAAAATAAATTTGAAACTTTGTAAAGTAAAAAATTCAACTTGGACAGAATTTAATAATTTCTCACCATATTCAACAGAAGTAAAAATATTTTTATTAGTCATGTTAGGTTTTATGATACTAAAAATCAACCGTTGGTGACGTATATTTGTTTTATAGAAAATCTACAATGCTCAATAAATATTTACAACTTTTAGTTAACCACGATTTTCTCACAATTTCCGATAGAACTTCGCTCTGGAAGGATTCGACCTTGTAAGATTTAAAAATAAATTTCACCTTTTATTTGATTCCGCTCCCTGATCTTTTAATACTCCTTTTCTAACTCTTCAATTCCTATTATAATTTTTTTTCTTCTTTTATTTTATTCCTCGAACTCCAATTGTCCGTTTCTTCTTCCCTACCTAAGGCTACTGCCAATTATGTGAATTTGGAGTTTCCTTATATACTCCCATAATCGTTGTAATCGCCCCATTTTTGACCTAATTAGTTTTGACTTCTTTGGTTATCATTCTCTAAATAGCTATTTCTGTTGACCCTCTTCGTAATTCCCCTTCTTTTGTTTACCCTCATTTATCCGGCTGTTTGGATAATTGCCCTCTGAATTCCCGTTTGTTTATCCTTCCAAATTGCCGCGCTCGGGTTTTCTTCATCGCTCGGGTTCTCCATTGGCTCGGGCTTCCCATTAGCTCGGATTTTCCATTAGCCAATTAATTAATTAATTAATATTTTGTGTTTTTTCATATTTGCCTGTTTTACGACCATTTCTAAACATTTTCTAACAATTTCTTGGTCATTGCCTTCTTCACCATCCCTTTATCTACCCCTCTCCTGTTTTCCAACTTCAATTTATATAACTTTTCATTTTATTCCACTTCCTCAGGTTTGCGCATTTTTCCATTTCGTGTCTGATTGTACCCTTTTATAGTTCTGTTTTTATCATACCTTTCTTTGCCATTGCTTCTCTGCTTGACCGCCATTCAATTTCGGTTTTCCTTTTAATATGAACTATATAATTTAATAATTTACTTTTAAAACCTCAACAGTCATTATTAAAAAATTTCAAAAGTATTTACAAAACTTGGTATTTTCAGGAACATATTCTAATTTTGCTACATTTAATCATAATCCGAATCATTAAACCCCCTTGGAATGGTTTGGAGTCTCGTTTCTGTCAGGGTATTAGAAAAACTTCTAGCAATTATATTTTTAGTTCTCGCCTCTGTTCGTCAATTCATGTTCGTAAGAGACATGTAGAAAAGATATAATTTCAATTTATAATTAAGGAAATGTTACAAGCGATTTAAGCGAAGATAACGTAGAAAAATTCATAATTTCCCTTTTGAATATATTCTAATAACTTTGTTTTAAAAATTTATTATTTGTATATAATTTTATTGCTTTTAGCCGTTTAGAAGTGTCTAACCTGCAATATTTAAAATTCAAATATTGTTGAAGTTCGTATAAAGTCGGTCAAATAAAATTGAATGTGCAAAGAAATGTGCAATTCAATAAAATGCCAAAACTTATAAAAATTAAATATTTGGAACGAAAATTTAAATTAATATATTCCGGTGGTAATGGGAATGTAAAGAGAGCAAATTTTGAGACAAACACAAATATAATAAAATAAAATCAATGAGGGAGGGAGGAATATTCAAAGAATTATAAATTAATTAAAAATAAATAAATTATTTATTAGCTATGTGGGAAACCCGAGCGGGAGACAAGAGGATAATGAAATAAGTCCTCCCTCCAAAATAAATAAAGATGATTAGTTTTGAATTAGTGAAACAAGATCTTTGAGCAAAGGTGAGAGGTCGCCTGATTAATTATTTTTTTTATGAACAAATTTTAGTCGATGACTAACTAAATTAAAACCACTTAAAGAAAAACGAGGGTCAATGTTCGGTTGGTTGAAGAGAAAAAATCAATAACATCTTGAACAAAGATTAAAAGAGCTAGACTTTATCAATCCAAAAAATTTGCTGACTATAACCAACCGAAAATGGAGATTGACTGTGAACGAAGTCTGCCACATTAGAGTGAGGCCATTTTTGAGGACGGTAAGGGTTCTGAGGCGATATAAAGGTGAATTTTTATGCAATCGGTAATACGAAACGTGATGGGCTCTAGTTCGACAGAAATTTTTTAAATCCCTATACCGTATGAGTTCTTTGACGTACTTTTCATGCATCCCCTTTGTGTATTGGTTAGACCAAAATTTGAAAATCACTATATTCGAAAAAATATGTTTTGACATGTATAAATGTCTTAAATCGTTTTCTTTGCATTCAAACCAAACCAAAATATGCATTAAAATTATGATTGCAAATGGACATCCGAATAATTTACTAGCCGATTTGATATTTATATACGAAAAGAATTTCACAACAGTAAAGTCAAACAAATTTAGAATAATATAAAAGTAAATCATTGCATTGTGCATTCCAGTACAGTGTAGGTTATGTTGGAAAGGTTTAATCGAACATTGAGAAATCGGTTCAAAAGATGTGTTGTGCATCAGTGGACTTGTGGCCCGACTTCCGTTCTGTGGTATAATTGTCGCATCATGATCATATGCTACTCCATCCAGGAATGAGAGCCATTTGAGCTAGTGTGCTCACTTTTTTGCAAAAAGAAATGTTTTGACCTTGATATAAAGCTGTGAACAAAGACTAACAAAATGATGACGCTGACCTTGTAGTCTGATTCAAGGTAAATCGAATAACTGAGATATCACGATGACGTATTACTTTGTGGATGAGTCATATTCCAATGAGGTACCGCACTCGCATCATACACCAAACACCACTGAGATGCATTCTCTATACACCCAATTCCGAAATTTAATAACCTCTATAATTCACGTTGGTGTGCACACCAGTTGAGGTGAGTCACCATTTACGTGAAAATGAAGTTATTCAATTTCATTTACATTTCATTTACATGTATTCAATTTATTAAAAATGGTTTTCAGGTAATTTTTTTAATTTCAAGTAACTTTTAAGACTTGAATTTTGATTTTATATAATTATGAGATCATTATTCAAGTTCTTAAATATTACTGTTAATCAGCATTTATAATATAACATTGATAATTAAATTTCATTATCAATTTATCTGGAATTATTTCGTTAAAATGTAAGTTAGATATATTTTTAACTAAATAAATAAACTAATCACCGAAGACATTTATTTTTTTAATGCAATTTTCTGTATATCTATGAAAATATTAATTTATTAAAATAATTTATTTAAATTTACGATTTGCGAATTTCTTTCTGTAAATCAAAAGATCTCGAAGGACATTCAATATTTGAAATGCTGCCTTCACACATACTATAAAATATTTAATGTTTTGTAATTTAATGAATAAAACTTACATTGTATTTTCTTATTTTTCTCTAAAGCTCAAGGTAGAGCTGTCGGAATCTAAATTAAAAGTATTTTCTTGCATTTTTTAATAATTTAAAAATAATTATATTTTAACAATATATTAACAGTTATTTATTTCGGAACAAAAACATATATAAGAAATTTGCATGCATTTTTCATTATGTGTTTTGTGTTGGTGTGTTCAATTATTTTTCTCTTACCTTTACAAATCCTATAATAAAGTTATTAAATTTCGGAACAATAAATTTCTACACACAGGTAAGTTTGTGTGTTCCTATATAATAAATTTTTTGATTTTTTTAGATTATAGAAGTTATTAAATTTCGGAATTAGGTGTAGTGACTGTTGGTGTGTAAAGCAATTGCTCACTCACCAATTTATTTACCAATTAATTGGTGAAAATCATCTTTATCAATTTATCATTTATTGAATTGCTCATCATGAATGTATTTTGGAAATTTATTTTAGCCATGTTCGAAATGGCTTTCAGGTAAGATGTTTAAATTAAGTAAATTTTAAGGCTTGAATTTTGATCCATATAGATATGAGCTCATTATTCAAGTTTTTAAAATTTACTTTTAGTCAACAGTATAAGTATAAATTATTTTTAATAAATTTTCAGGGTTTTTTGGAATTTTATGACATTTTTTTTAAGTATTTTGGAATTATTTCGAAAAATGTGAGTCAGATATATTTTTAATTATAATTAAATAAATCAATCACCAAAAATATGTATTTTTCTAAAACATTTTGGTAGAAAACGCTGAATGTGAATAAAATGATTTTTTTTAATTTTTGTAATTTTTTTTCTGAGCTCAATATGAAGGGCTTCTTTCAGGAAATCAAATCTTCCACTTTTCAGATTTCTATAGTATAAGATGTATCTCACTGAACTATAAATGAGAACATCAACGTGAAATAAAGTAAGTATGTATGTTTCTATAATGTAAGATTATTGATTTTTTCTCATATTATAGGAAACGGTTCTCAGTGGTGTTTGGTGTACTACTTATAAATAATTGTCTTTTTACCAAAAATAAATAGAAAATGGATATGAGGGGCCTACTAAAGACTAAATCTATATCAGAAATTTCAAAACTAATGTGTCAGAATGAAATGAAAATATTTTTCGGATATTATAGAAATTTTATTTATGCTGCGACAACAGAACCATTGTGTAATATGTTAAGAAATGAAAATTAATTTCAATAAAATTAGAAGAGGGAATGTGTAATCACCACCAATTTTGGCGTTACCAAAATATTAAAGTGGTTCTCCCGCAGATATAAGACGATCGAGAGAAAAATTCCACGATCAAAGCTCAAAGGAAATATTGTGTCACAAGAAAAGAGCTCTAAAAAATTTATAAATTCGTCCCAAAAATGCAAGTATTATCTGATGAGCCGAAAATTCACAATGAGAACAGGTCAAGGATATTAAATTGGCCGAGCCCAAATACCTTAAAGCATTGTGTATGGAAAGCTGAGTTAGAATTGTTTTTTTAAAAGATTTTTTTTAAAAATATAATTAATTTTTTTACATTTTTTTACTTATCAATAAAATTATTTTTAATAAAAAATTATAAAAAATGTTGAAAAAATATTGTTTTCATATTTTAAACAATTTAACAATAAAATATTTACTCATCACACTTAATGACGCTTCTATAAATAATCAAATTAAATGTAATTAATAAATAATAAATGTAAATAAATAAGTATGTAAATATTTACTTAAATATTCGCATTACAATTTTAATTAAATTTTATCAAAATGGTTTTAATCCAGTGAACATGAATGATAATTGCCCATTAAATCCAGGTACCGATTCTAAGCAAAATATCCGGCAAATAATCCTATTCAGGATCATAATTACATGATCATAAACAGAAATACACACTCAATTGTCGTGATTTTCATTTCGAAGGGAGGGGGGTTTCCACAACAATTACTCTCTCTTCCAGGTCCTTTTCAGGGACAATAATGTTAAATAAAACATTTCAAAGACAAATGAATTTGAAATTCTGTAATTACAATGATGATATTTCTCCAAAAGACATCTAATTTGTGATAGGCTGGGTTGGTATTTTTAGCCAGGAATATATTCGTTACAATACGTGGGAAACTCGGTGTGGATACTCCTGTTGATAGGAATACATGCGCATTTCTCATCAACTGATTTTCATTTTTAGCACATCAAATCTGTAGATTATTTTCATTTCCTTCTCCATATATTGTTTATAAATACTGTTTTTTAAAACCATAAAAGTGATTTAATTAATCTAGGTTGAAAAGAAATTTCTCCTCAAATGAATGACGAAAAGCCCATTAGGGTTCTGTTTCTTGGAGCCGGAAAGACCGGGAAAACAAGTATCATCAACAGATTTTTGACAAACAAATTCGAAAATATCTATCGGCCAACAGTTGAAGACATTTTCCATAGGGAATTTTATGTAAGAAATTGTGTAATTGACATAGAGATTTTAGACACGGGAGGATATTACAATTTTATTGGTATGAGGAAAATTTACATTAAAACATCCGTTGCGTTTGTATTGGTATTTTCTCAGGATTCTTATTGTAGTTTCGAGATCTGCAAAGATCTCTACTCGGAATTGAAACTTGAAAAGAGTGAAGAACTCATTAATGCTCCGATTGTTATAGTATGCAATAAATCGGATTCTTTAACCGTGGAAATCGGCGAAATCGAAATAATGGATTGGCTAGTCAGATCTCAACTGAAACCTACTCAGTTCGTTTTCTGTTCCGCGAAAAACAATGAAAATATCATCGACGTCTTTGAAAGTCTTTGGATACAAAATTACCACAGTAAAAATGCATTGAAATTCGTTGACTTAAAAGTTGACCGAAAACATTCCAGAAGAAGCAGTTTCAATGAAGCAAATAAATTCAAAAGCATTTCTACAAGTTTACTATTTTGTTCGCCTAATAAAGAAAATACTAATGAAACTCAATTGACAAATCATGAGACTTCTGCAA
Source organism: Schmidtea polychroa (assembly GCA_959609185.1). Lineage (NCBI taxonomy): Eukaryota > Metazoa > Platyhelminthes > Tricladida > Dugesiidae > Schmidtea > Schmidtea polychroa. Next base: position 53,037 of record CAUHTR010000246.1, read on the forward strand.
TTAATATTCCTTTCCCAAGTCAGAACGATGATTCGAGTTGGAGTCAGTCTCCGCCGAAAACGGTTGACAATCATCTTCATTTTGGCTCACCTCTTGAGGTTAAATCAAGCAGTAATTTTTTCCGAAGTAGTCTCAGATTGAAGCGCCATTCAACAAAGACGAAAAGAAGAATTAAAAATCAGCTTTACCTAAACTGTATAATTTCATGATTATTTTGTTGTTTTTATTTTTACATATTTGTCAATGATGTTGCAATAAATACAATATGATTTTTTCTACAGAATGTGTTTTATGATTTTTTTATTGTAATTTTACTGAAGTAGAATATTCGAGAATATTTTTATTTTTTATTAAACAAATAAGATAATTGTTATTTAAATAAAAAAAAACTAAATGGTCAATAAATATACCAGATTATACGATTTAATAGTGGTATTGTTTTAATCTTAATTAAATTCAAATTAAAATAATTAACTTTTGTACACTATAAAAATTATATATACAGCTCCGTATTTTTTTTAATTTTATTGTATTAATTTTTATTGATTATAATTAAAAAAAATAATACAAAGAAATTATTTTTTTGAATTTTAAACGAATTTTAAATTTTCATCTTTGTTTTTTCTTTTAATTCGTGATATATTTTTGCCACTGGAGAAGTTTTTCTAATGTATTTAATATTTGGGGGCCTCTCAAAAATAGGGGCCCTAAAAATAGTATAAAATTACAAGATAAAACTATCTGAAATAATCGGCCGTATAAAGATTTCCTTGGAATCAACAATAATAACTCAAAAATAATCAAAGAGCATAACAATAAAAGTTTAGAAAAACTTTAAAAAAATAAAAAAAAATTTGCGAAATAGAAAACTAAGACATCATTTTAGAAAGAATAGAATGTTTGTGTTAGATAATAGATAAATTATACGGGCATATATCGAGGCGCATTAAAAGAAAATATATTAAGTACGACACGTATTCAAACAAATAATAATCTAGCTGCGACTCGTTAGATAAATTAGAAATTTTTATTAATGAGTAGTTTTTGACAAAGATTTACTAAAAAATAATATATTAATTTATAAAAAGATTGAATTACATTATCTTCTTTGATCATTTGTGAGCAGAATAACTATATGAGTAAATAGAAAATTGTTTGAATCGATGGGAATAAATAAAAATAATTTCTATTTTTAGTTATTTATGAAAAATGAGGCCTTCCTTAATTTTATGCATAATTGTATACATTGTCATTTTGTTTGTGATAATAATATTTTTGCACTCTTATTTGAATGTAAAATTTTGTGATGTAAACAAAATTTTATTTATTATATATATATATATATATATATATATATATATATATATATATATATATATATATATATATATATATATATATATATATATATATATATATATATATATATATATATATAGCATTTTTATGATTTTTTTGAGTGAACTGCGAGTTACGTAGGCCATGGGCAAAGAGCTAACTGTCCTCTTACCCAAGAGACTAGGTAACGTGTCAATCATCCGTCACCTGGAATTCAGTGAAGTGCTCGAATGGGTCGCCTGGGTCAATTGCTGACGCCTTTTAATTTGGGAGTTGCCGATTTTGAAGAGATTAGTAAGGTCAATTAAAAATTAAATGAAAACTAGTAACAGAGGTGTAAATGGGTAGCCTGTTCGTATTCTTAACTGATTTCAGAGAATCGCTAAATAAGTAAGAGTTAAAGCTCAGCATGGAGAAAAGCTGAGGGGCAGTATTGAGATGAGATGTCAGCATAGAACTTCAATGTCGTCGATAATGATAGAACGAATAATAGGGAGAATGTGTTCGAGAGGGAGAGAGAGAGAGAGAGAGTAATAGATGTTAATAATGAAATACAATAGAGACGTAGGAGCCGAGGCAGATTAGAAACCTCAACGAATTTTGTAAATAAACACAAGCTAAATATTAATCCCTGGAGCAGATACTGACTAAAAATGAATGCACGTGACCATTAAATTTTATTTAAGCACACATCGAACCACGTTACTTTCAGTAGGTATAGGTCACGGGAAATGCATAAAATCTGAATATCATGGTGATCTAGTAGTTAAAAATGGCACGAGTAAATCCATAAAGTTCCCGGAGTGAAATTCCAGCAATCATTTTCATGGATAAATGTTAATAATCAAATGGCTAGATTCCAAATCAATAAACAGCAGGCAATACTTACACAAACACCACTGAGATACGTTTTCTATAATATAAGAAAAAATTAATAATCTTACATTATACACCAACCGGCAATTGATTATTATCGAATGGACATTGGTTTGGCTGTTTATAATATAAATATTAGCTTACCTATTGTAAATGTGTGTGCGTCGTAGCCAGATGTGACATTGAATAAGCTTTGTGACATTAAATTGGCAATTACACTAGAAAGATAGAAAAAATCGCTGTTGGAAGAAAAATAAATAAATACACACAATAGGACATTGATTTAGCATACAGACATTTAATAAGCTAAATATTTTCAATTTTAAAACAGTTAATTATAAAAAAATGTATGAGGTTATGTCAAAAGCTTCTTCAAAATCGAGTATTCCATGTCAAGAAATTCATAGATGAATGTTCTTTCAATACATGGACAAACAAGATATTCGGTAGATCACAAGTAGGCAATCGAATTTATAGCAATAGGCAAACAAATCGAGGTCCCAATATTTCTCTGGTTTTGGCAATATCCAAAGATGAGCCAATCCATTCACAAGTTATTATTGGCTCTTTTAAAAAGGAATCATAGCAGTCATTTATAACCGAATTGACTGTGAAACGATGGCTCTGAATTCATTTTGATCCACGATAATGCATCCATCCACAATAATATATCTTAATTGAATAATCAAATTGAAAGGTTGCCTCCATATAGTCCATTTTTTAACCCATCGAAAGTGTGTTCAGCCAAATTAAAAATGGGGTAAGGACTAAGGTTTCTTCGGCTGATGGATTTAGCACACAGATTTGCCTTTAATGACAGATTTACTGCAATATCGAAAACCAGATTATAGTAATTTGAAAAATCATATAATCATTTGAATAATCATATTAAAATATTCTTCCCTAAATGCTTGAAGATACTGGATATTTTAGATGAACTATAAAAAGTTTAATGTATATTTAAATAAATAAATAAATATCTTACTTCTTTTTTTATTATTTTAACATAAAAACTTAAATTATAACTAAAACGAAAACAAAGCTCAATTGACATTTCTAAATCAATGTCTCATTATTCAATGATAGAATAATTCAAATGTATTAGAAATTCTGGTATCATTCAGGAAACCTAATAAAACAAAACAGAAACTACATTATTAGTTATTTAGATTACTATTTGTAAAGTGTAAAGATAGCCAAATTGGTCGTATCAATATGTAAAGCAAACAGTGAATCCGTGTCTTTTTTGGCGACCTCCATCTCGAACACATCAATCTTGATGAATTCATCCTACTGCCTTAACTAAATGAGTTTCATGCTGGCAAATGATGGACGAATAGGATTAGTTGCATGTGTAAACAATGAGGAATGAATGCCGAAATGTATGTGAGTTATGGTTTTATTTTTGTTCTAGATTGAAGAAAAGTAACTCATGATTGTTGGAGATAGTTCAAGAACCCTCCGGAGCAGGAAATTCTGAAAATGCAAGCCTGGAACAGAGGCTGCCAAATAGTGAACTATGATTGGAAACGAGATAACTGTCTAAGGACTACGTTGAGATCAAGAGCAAGCTCACCCATGACAATCATCCTAAGGGACCATGCAGACAACCACGTATGTGGGGCCCATTTAAGCGCCTTTCTAGCAGGGAGGGGAGACGTCGACAAGCTGTGCCAGGTATAACATGACATTTATGACGGAATCATCCCGGATGTAAATGAAAAATTATCTTATTAAGAATTGAAGTAGATCTATAATTAGGAGCATCCGTGTATTTAGGTACTAACAATCTAACTTAGTTTATCGTAGAATGAGTTACATCAGATATATTCATAAATAGACTTGCTTTTGCGTACTAGAGTTCTTTTTAACTTGATTGTAAAAAACCCATGTTTTTCGTTCCCTTGATGATGAATAACTTGCTGCTGTCTGTGTGGGTACGAATGTGTAGAGATTTATTTTATTCCATCTAACATTATTCTTGCTGGAAGTGTCATGTTTGTAAATTTCAATAAGTACTTAATTGAATACACTGACTTTTAAATAACTCCAAATGTTTGAATTTCTATCAAGATTTATGTAATCTATGGTTTAACAATTCAGTTACTCGAGCACATGCAGGTAAATTGAGAGGCCGTACTTCGACTGGTGGAGATCCTCCAGGTAAAGATCGAAAAGCACAAGGACTGGATCCAAAAATTAGAGGGGTCGTGGTTCAGTTCCAAAGCAATGGTGAAACGGCTACAACACATCGCTCAGCTCCAGATGCAAGCGGTGTAGGCCCAAACATAAATTTAGGCCCTAAAATTCAGGCTCAGGCAACAGGAGTTCAGAATAATCAGGCCCGCATGAACCGGTATCGGGTAGAACAAGTGATGAGTAAGCCACCAATTCAGTTACGGGCTATAGAGCCTCAGGCCGCTCCATCGTCCCACCTAGTTTCTACCACCAGTAAGCCAAAGAAGCGCAATAGGTCATGGAAGTATGAACGCTCCAGGGGACGATGCGTAAGGATTTCCGGATCATTGGCCACTCCAATCGCACTCTCGATATCGTATATGAGCTGGATTTTGCACTCATTAACTAATCTAGTAGTTGTTGTGCTTTTGAAATAAAATTTCTTGTTTCACCTTGCGATTTGTTGTTCTTCTGAGTGGATTAAAGGATTTGGTGATCAATATTACCAATTTCATTTTGCTTAAATTCACGGTTTCGAATTAGTACGGTATAGGATAAGGGCACCTGATTGAAGTTGGACATAAGTCTTCTATCGGCAGTCCGTGAACCCACTCGAATGCTCGACGACTATAGTTTACCGAAGTACGATCACTTTTCGCGAGTATTCAGCCATATGACAAGGTACCAAAGTTGATCTCTCAATGGGTGTCGTATGTTAAAGTAAACCATTGTATCATGGGTTGTGTCGGAAATTACATTAAAGGGTAAAATGTGGTTTACCTAGGACCCACCAATGGTCATATATTATTACAATGGATGTCGTCGATTTGGATGAGCTATAAAGGATTGGAAGTTGAGAGTCAGTATTAACTTCATATAAAGCAAATATTAGTAAAGATTGTTCAATCATGGATTACAAAGAATATCTCTCTACACAAAATTGTTTTATTTTTCATCATAACTATTCAGTAATCGCACCTTTTTCATCATGTATTATTGTGATAAAAAGAATTAAATATAATCTTTCACAAATTATATAATCTATCTTGAAATATTTATTATTTTAAAATAAGTGGAGAATTTATAGGCGTTACACATTCAGGAAATATAGATAAAGGTAAATGTAAGAAAAAAAATGTTTTATTTTGTTTTACTGGATCTTATTCGCCGTTCATTTTGATGACATTCGCGTTGCCGTCTGAATATAGACCACAAACATATATGATACATGTCAATCGGTCTGATGTTATTTCTCAACTAATTAACCGAATAATAGGTCAACAGGAAACCGTCAAAAGTACTAATTACTAATAGTAGAAAATATGAAATTTACGCAAATATCTTGAGTTTATTAGTACAGCATATCTCAAACCTTGCTTATATATTTTATACTCCTCGCTATGCATTTGTCAGTATAACATATTCAGTAAATATACAGAATATGAACAATTATAAAATATCGAAATGCATAATTTTCTATGTAACAATGTATGATTCTAACGCTATCCTATGAATATTCATTAATTATTAGTTTGTAATTAGTTTTTTATAATAATATTTTGAAATAAAAACTAGCTTTTTAGAAGAAAATTATGTATTTTGATTTATACACTGCAATGATATAAAAATGACTAATTATCTAAAGCTGAAATTTGCATATGAAAATGGCCGTCATTTGGTGAGTTTCAGCTAGTTTTATATATAAAATTTGTAATTGCATAAAAAATTATTTCTTTTGTCAGTTTGAGTAGTTACATATTTTATTAATAGAATTAAGAACACTCAGTACGTACTATGCAGCTAGGAATATCATGTTATTTAGTTAAATATTTTCGGCTGAAGCAAACGAATAAGTTTTAATGTCTCATCAAGATGCTATTGAGGGTAAATAAAGAATTTTATTTTACAGATGAAGATTTTGATCTCAGATGAGTCAATGACATGAGTCTTTTATAAGTAAGGCTTCTTAAGCTTTTCTAAGCACGATCACTTTTACTCGAATCACTTTTACTTCGACTTTTATTCGAAGTATATAAATAAATGCTAATTTGTTTTAAGTTACTAATCCTTTGCTAGAATATCAGCTTTTATGGACAACAATAAACCAAATATTCCAATAGGGCTTGAATCATTCATTTCTAGACAACCCTCAATGTTTTCCAGCCATGTTTTACATACGAATGCCTCTTCCATTATATTTTATTATATTGAAATTTAGAATAATTAGCTTGCTGGCGCATAAACCTCAAATTTACTTATTATGTTCCTTCATTATTTAATTAAATTCACAGATGCACTTATTGTAGGGCGGCTAATGATATGACCTTCATTTATTTTCAAAATTATATTTAGTTTTTTTTATAAAGAATTTAGGGTTTCTCATCTATTTGCATTTAAATGTTTTAATATTTCATTTATTTATATTAATTTTTCAATTAATAGTTTTTACATTTTATTTCATAAATAATTTCTTTATAATTATAGTTTAAATCAGGGGTGGGGAACCTGCGGCCTTTGGGCCGCACGTGGCCTCCTGAAGCTTCATGTGCGGCCTCCGGAGCCTTATCGAAATAAATCTTAATTTATATAAAAAACCTTGAATTTTGAGAATTTACAAATAAAAATAATTGTAACTACTGAACTGTATTTATATCGTACTGTACAAGCATCCCGTCGAGTACACAGAACGAAATATAAAAGTCAATCATTCACACCCATAAAAACAAAACGTATGTAGGAGAATAAATAAGATTATTGAGCACCCATTTGTGAAATAATGACTTATTTGCATCAATTTTTCGATTCAGAAATAATAAAAATTTTCCAGAATATATCTTACAGCTGCATTTTTCAAATCTGGAGACTGATTATAAAGAAAAGATTTAAAATGAAATTAATTAATGTTAAAATACTTTTTGACTGCGGCCTCATTTGGAGGCGACAAATTTCAATGTGGCTTATGGAAATAAAAAGGTTCCCTACCCCTGGTTTAAATAAATTATAATCCGAATTGAATGCAGTGATTATATATTAAGAAATTGTTAATATTTCAACAAATAAAGAATTTTAGTTCTTTGCATATAGATCAGGGGTGCCCATAAGGTCGATCGCGAAGGATTTTTTAGTAGATCTTCAAAAAAAAATATTTTTTATATAAATTTAGATTTTATATAAAATTTCTGTTTTATGCTTAAATTTTTTGCCAATTTTCATGTTCTGTGTTCCATTTCTATGGTAATACTAAATAACATTTTTTAATTTTGATTTCACCATTTCCAAAATGTTATTTAGTTTAATTTAGTTTAATTTAATTTTGTTTATTGTAGGTAAATATTATGTAAGTATTAAAAAAGTAGATCGCATACACATTTTGGATGTGAATGTAGCTCTCCTAGAAAGATTAGTGGGCACCCCTGATATAGATAAATGTAAAATATATTTTGACTCATTTAATATCTAATTAACTTTGCAGGAAAAAATAATGTAGTACAATAAATATTGTAATTCTCCCTCGCTTGACCATTTATATTTTCATTACAGCCATTTTGTATTATTTTGTATCATTTTGTATACACCTATCCCCCTTATTTACACGGTACTTGTTTTACACGTTTTCGCTTTTACACGGTTTTTCAAATAAGTTTTTTTTTGTTTTTATCGCACTCTACTAAATGCTACTGTGTTTGAACACGTGCACTGTGTACACATCTCACGGGGAATTTCGAGCTTATGTGCTGACTTGCTGCACATGCACACTGTGTCTGTATTTCTTCGCATAAAATTAAAGTTTTAAAGTTTAAAGTGAGTGCATAATTTAGATTACATATTATAAATTAACATAAATTAAAAAAAAATTATAGGCTTATAATGTCGAAAGAAGTTAAAAGAAAAGTTATTTCTTTAGAAACTAAAATCGAAATTTTGGATCGCTTACGAAAGGGAGATAGAGTAGTAGATGTTGCAAAATCATATAGCATGAACGAAGCTACAATAAGAACTATTAGAACAAATGAAAACACAATTAGAAAGAGTGTTGCAGCTGGCAATACCACGAGTATTGGCACAACATCATACACCAGAAATATCGCAATGGAAAAAATGGAGAAAGCGTTGATACGGCCGCTATAACAAATAAAGCAGTACGAATTTACGAAAAAATTGTAGAGCAATTACCATCTTCTTCTTCAATGAAAAGAAGCCAAATTTTTTGGCAAGTCATGGCTGGTTTGAAAGATTTAAAATAAGACATTCTTTACACAGCTTAAAATTAAAAGGTGAACTGGCTTCTGGCGACGTAGAGGCAGCCCAAGAATATCCAGCAAATTTTGGAGAAATTATTAACGACAATTCATACACCCCTGATCAGGTTTTCAATGCTGATGAGTCAGGGTTATTCTGGAAAAAATGCCTGAAAGGACTTATGTCTCAAAATTTTATAAATCGGCTAGTGGTCATAAAGCAGCAAAAGGTCGCATAACAATTCTTTTCTGAATCAATGCTTCAGGAGATTATATTATGAAACCATTAGTGATTAACAAATAAAAAATGTCCCGTGCCTTTAAAGGAGTAAACATCAAAAATCTTCCCGTTTATTGGAGGGCTAATAAGAAAGCGTGGGTCACTGCTGCAATGTTTACTGAATGGTTTCATGAATGTTTTATCCCAGATGCCAAAAAATATTTAGGTTCAAAGGGATTGCCTTTTAAAGTGCTTTTGTTAATTGACAATGCGCCGGGTCACCCACAAGATCTAGAATATGAGAACGTTGAAGTAAAATTTTTACCAAAAAATACAACTTCATTATTACAACCATTGGACCAAGGAATAATTTCTACTTTTAAAGCTTTGTACATAAAACGAGCCTTTACATATATTTTGGAACAAATGGAGAAAAATGAATCTTTAACAGTTATTAGTGATTGGAAAAATTTTACAATATTAGACTGTGTGAAGCATATCGCCTTATCATACACTGCGATTAAGCAAACAACGCTCAATAGCTGTTCAAAAAAATTGTGGCCAAATGTAGTCAAAAATGAACATTCCATTTCAACGTTAAATGATGAATATTCGCAGATAGTACAGATGGCGCATTCATTGGGCGGAGAAGGTTTTGATGATTTTACTGATGATGATATCGCAGAGTTAATGGCTGATAAAGAACTAAGTGAGGATGATTTAGTTAACTTAGTTTGCGAAAGTGAGTCTGAAAAATCTGATGAAGAGGAATTAGTACCAGTAACATTCACTGCTAAAGTCAATCGCGAAGGACTCGCATTGGGAAGAAAGCTGGGTAATCATTTTATACAAAATGACACAAACGTAGAAAGGGCTTTACGATTCCAACGTGACATAAATCGCTGCTTGGCTCAATATGAAGAAGTTTACAAAGATCTTACAAAAAATTCGAAGCAATTGTTAATAACCGATTTTATTACCACCTCTCAGAATGTAAATATTTCTGCTTCAAACATCGAATCGGCACAAATAACTTCGAGTGATGAAAATGAATTCCAACCTTCGATTCCGAAAAAAAGAATGAGAGTAATTTCTGATAGTGATGAAGGATAATAAAACACCTTTGGTTTTATTTTTTGTTCTTCTGTTTAATGTATTGTAATTAAATAAAAAAACAGTGTTTCCGTAATATATTACATATTTTAACCTGTCAATGCATTTTATTTTTATTTCTGTGTACACCTAAAAATATTGAAAAAAATCACAAGTGTAAAGAGCAAAATTATGCATTTTTTGCAAGCTTTTCGATTTACACGGTTTTGACTTGAAAATTTTTAATTTTCGAATTACACGTTTTTCTCAGGAACGTATCTACCGTGTAAATCGGGGAATAGGTGTATTTTATCTGAACTATAATTATAAACAAATTATATTAAACAATTATATGCAAAAGTCATACTTATAGATGAGAACCTCTATATTAAAACAACTTATTAATTATTCCATAATAACTTTTAATATTCATTAATGTTATTACTGAGATAAAAAACAAACATATAATACAGGGGTTCTTAACCTTTTCAAACTTATGGATATAATTGGTACCGACGAACCCCTGAAATGTTAAAAAATTAATAAATAGATAGTAAAACACATACATTTTTTAATAATTATTTATAAATCTGTTTATTCAGCTTCAAACAAAAATAATAAAAGATTTTTGTAAATAGTTCCGCGGACCACTTGGAACCCGTTTGCGGACCCCTTGGGGTCCATGGACCCCAGGTTAAGAACCACTACAAACCTATTATATTATAATAGGTTTCTAGTGCCTCCACTTTATGCGTATTTATTTATATATTAGATTATAATTTACTTTTTTGCATATTTATATATTATATTATAAATAAAAAAGTTTTTATTTTTGTTTAAATAACCAGAATAACAGAAGATCGATCTTCTCAATAATGAACGAAATAACAAATCCAGCAGCAACAGCCAAAAAGCTAATTCAATGAACAACTTTGAACAGAATACAAACCAGCTCATGGATATAATCGCAAATAACTATGCAGATTTTATTATCGAAGCGTTTAAATGGAATAAAATTTGATATTATGTTGCACTTACAATTCATCTATCTTTCCGATTATTAGCTTGCTGTGCGGCTAGCTACCCCACGACAAAGTTTTTATTGTACTACTTTATTATTTTTAATATTTTAATAAAATATTATAGAAATGAATTTTTGTGATCAGGTAAAGACTATCCATGATCCATTAAGTATTTCTTGTCTTTTATTCATGGTTTCCAATAAAAAAGCTTTTCCCCATCCTTGCTTCCATATGCCTCCCGTTTCGACTTGATGTCTTAATGAATGGATTTGATTGAAATGAGAATTGTAATTTAATAAAACTAAAGTAAAATGTGTTAAATTTATTGATTTAAAACCAAAAATGAAAGTCAATTAAGGAAAATATCACAATGTTAATCTCCCAAGATTGATTATATGATATGCTTTCTCGCGCATAATTAGAAAATTTGAATTTAATTAACTCTTTGTGATTTTAATTTTTTCTCTAGAAGCAATTTTACCATTAATTTTTATAATTTTTAAATTAAAATGTTTAAGTTGGAAATTTTAAGAGAGTTTATAGAGAAGCTCTATAATAAATCTGGGAAATTTTTTGGAAGAGAAATAATTTAGCAAAATTACATTTCTTTTTCACTGTAGATATTTTTTAAATGTACTTTGCAACAAAATTTTGCTGTCCTTTTATCAGTGAATTCACTATTATGTATAAAAAGGTTAAAACACCAAACACAGTCGAGTAGTGATGCTATTATAAAATAACTCTCTAATTTATATGTTAACATTCAAAAATAAAAGATCGTATTCATTGCAGCATTGCATAAAAACATACGGATATAATTGACATTATATGATGAGCTTTGATAAAATATATGGTCTTCTCTTGCAAATACCTTTAAATTGGTGTTGTTATATCTAGAATAAATCAGTTGTTTCATATTTTATCAAGAAATCTAAAAAATTGCTTTTATTCGTACTTTTGATTGAAAGTTTTTTTGATGTAGCAATGTACTGCAATTTTAACCTCTTAAGTGGTTATGACGGACAGGCCGTAACAAGGGTGGTGCGAGCGGTGCATTTGCACAGGGCGCACTTCTGAAAGGGCCGTAAAATTGGAATGTAAAGTTTTTTTAATGTTACCAAAAAATAATAAAATATAAATAAAAGAAATTATCAAATGACTTGCAAAATGACGCATTAGCTAGCCTATCTTTAACATTGCTGATTGAACTGGTCCATTATCGTGCCTTCGTATGTGTGTATTTTGTAAAATGTTAGTCCACAAATGGGTTCCTGTCATTTTTTCAATTAGCAACAGAATTTTAAGAGCATTACTACCTATTATAATAGCTGGAGATGAATAAATAGTTAACAATCTTAACATGAATATTATAATTATTATAGTAGGCTGTTTTGAATTCGGGTTTTAGGGCGCCAGATATATGAACCGCACAGGGCGCAATAATGCCTTGTTACGGCCCTGATGACGGATATATATGTCATCAATTAAATTGACCTAAATTGACCATACGTGGCAGTGATTTAATTATAAGATAACGCCAATCAAACATTCTTTTTCACGATATATTTCGACAGTTTTCCTGTCATCATCAAGTGGGATATAACTATATAAATTAAGGATTTTAAACAAATTTATTTATTTAAAAAACTTTTTTTATTATTTAATAAAAATATTTCATTTTTTAAAAATCCTAATTAAAATTATAAATTATTTTTTAAAAAATTGTTATTAATTAATTAATTTCACAAACAGCAATCAATACATACATCCACTTCTGAAATCTGCGTCACAGGGCCGGTCAAGTGACCCCGAAACTCATTCCATCTGTAGTAAAAGACACACCCCGGTGCCACTGGTCAAGTCAAAACGCCGACAACCAACTCGGGCAGAGAGAAATAAGAAACGAAATATTTTGCAGGCAGAACGAGAAACCCAATTAGTTACCGGAGGGATTCGTGTACCCCTGAAACCCCCCACAGAGGCGCCTGTGACCTCGACAGGGCGGTTTCATGTCGTGCCGCCGTCCAGCACTTCCTGTGAAGAAAATGCGAGGGATTTCTTCGACCTGGACGAGATTTTCGCGGAGCCTCTCCATCTACATTATGAGACTTGGCGCGAAATCCGAAATTGCAAATGCAAAAACTAGATAGAATTTTTCTTTATGTGATCTTATATGTCAAATTGTGTTATCCTGATGGGACGTATGAGTGTAGATTTCTTCGTTTCTTTTTGTCTGTTATGTACTATATACTCTAATAAACGATTTGAATTCATGCAGGGTTGTGTTTTAGATTCTTTTCATGATCTGACTGGGTGAAGTGGGATTGGTTTTTGATTGTGTAGTTATTGGGAAAGTTGGAGAGCGCAGGTCAATGTTTCAGTAAGGGAGGTAAGACGTAAGTCCTTCTATCGGCAGTTAGGAGACGGGTAAGCTGGAATATGGTGAAGGAGTAGTCCTAATGGTTCACCTGCTTCACTATATTCTGCCATCGTGGCACAGTACCAACATGATGTAAGTCATGGGTGTCATGGTGAGAAAGCAGTCATGGGGGTTCTGACTAGCGGTCAACAAATAGCGCCTGTTTAATTTGATTGACCTTCATCCCCTAGCAGAGAGTGAATGTGTGTTGACCTAGTCGACTACCCAACAAAATTTAAATATTAAAATTTATAAATTTTTAAAATTAAAATGTCAACAAACTAACCTTAATTAAAATTTAGATAAAAAATTTTAAATTTAAAACTGTAATTTTCACATGTTCTCTCCCAATATCTCAAATAAGTAGCAATGTTGTATTCAACAAAAACTTTATGCAAATTAGTTTCGTGTTCCTACTTAAGTAGCAATATAATTAATTAAAGTACACTTTAAATACATTTCTTCACGGATTTTTAAAATTAATATTTTTGGCAAAATTACCTTAATATTGAAGAGTTGTATAATATGTGCAATTTTAACAAAATAAATTGCAACAAGAAACTGATCAGTTCAATTATAATACTAGTATCCAGTGATGCAAACCTTTAAAATAAGAACTGTAAAATATACCAATCCCCATTTGTGGGTTACAGTAACTAATGGGTTAAACAATCAATACAATTTTGCCATTTTAATAGTAAATTATTTATGCTAATTTAAAAATTCATTAAAAGTGAGTATTGAAAATCTTTTACACAATGTTATTAGAGCGAAATATATTTGAAAATATAAATTATATTTTGTTTCTAACTTCAAAATATGTATAATATTTTTATTATTTAATAAAAAGAATTGAATGTAACTCCTAAATTAGTAGTGGAGCTAAGTATCGTATAACGCGATTTATATTTTACACAAGTTTTGTAAGCCCTAACTCATGCATTATAGTCGGATTAAGAGCACTTTAGATATTTGTCAATCATCACTGTTTATTCCTATTTTTTCCGAGATCTCCAAATAAAGAAAACCTCGATTTAATACTGTAATCCGTATTTATCATTATTATTTATCTCTTCCTTGTCAATAAATGCGTATTCTTTTTCATCTCGTGATAATTGAGAGTATAAATAGTTTTTTTATTAATTTATTATTTTTTGTATTTTTTCGTTTACACTTTTTAAGAACAGCCCATCAATTTAATAGTATATATGAAAACGCCAATCAAACATTCTTTTCGCGATATATTTCGACAGTTTTCCTGTCATCGTCAGGTAGGATATAATAACTATATAAATTAAGAAGTTTAAATAAATTTATTAATTTTATTAGTTATATAAAAAAATTTTTATTTAATAAAGACATTTCATTATTTTTAAAAATTATAATTAAAATAATATATTATTTTTTTAAATTTTAGTATTTAGAATTTAATTTAATAATTTAAAAATTTTATTAATTAATTAATTTAACAACAATCAATACATACAATATAAAAAAAGGTTTTTTAAAGACATTTAAAACACAAGTATTCACCGCATTCTACACATTAATTTTCGGATTCAATGACTTTATCAACAACGCCTCACAAATAATACGTTCCCAATAATTATCGAAAATTTTTAATAAAATTTTAAAATCAGACATACCTATTTTACTCTTACAGCCCTTATTGTGCTCACTAATGTTGGTCAAAGTCTTCGGTCTATAATGCTCTCGAGCTCGAATACAGAGATGACGAGAAGTCTCCAATGTATATTGCATTACACCCATTACATGTAAACTGATAAACGAGATTAGAACATAATTCGACAGGAGTTTTAGACTTATTAATAAACATATTGCGTACTTTCCATGAAGTTAACACTATCCTATAGTTTAAATTCCCTAACTGCTTTCTTATCTTCCTTTTATAATTCTTAAAACCTTCTGAGTACGGCAATACTAACACAAATTTAGGCTCATCGTCCTTGCTCACACTATTTAATTTATTTAACTCATCAGACTCACACGCCTCAACAAAATCACACCCAGATTTTCTCAAACATGGATACTTAGGATTTTTAAAAAGTTTGTCAACAGTCTCTTTTACCATAATTAATAAAAAGGATTTCGAGTAACCGTTCTTCATTAACAATTCAACCAATTTGTCAACACTTTTCACTGAATTTACAAAAAAAATTAAAAATTAATATATTTTGGAAAAAAAATAGAAATCAGTGGCAATTGTAACATATTCGTTTTACAATTGCAACTTGTTTCCATTTCTCACTTCCTAAAATAAATTTTACGGTGGTGGAGAGGGTTGCTGGAGTAAAATCTTCCCAAGATTAAAACACAATTTTTTGAAATTTTTTTTATAAACACTTAAATTTTTAAATTTCATTTACGCTAATAATTAGATTAGATTAATTGTTATGATGAATTTGAATTGATATGTTTTTGCCAAAACTTCAGCAATGTTCAATTGGTTTGAATTCATCGAAAAATATACATCAAATAAAAAAGATAAAATTAAAATGTAATAGAAGATATAATAAAAAATATATTTAAAATCGGAAAATGTAATATTTTATTAAGATTATTTGTCAAAAAATAAGAGTGAAAATAAAAAATTATGATGGAAAAGAATTACCGTATATACTCGCGTATAAGTCGAGAAATTTCGTTCAAATTTTCAAGTCAAAATAGCCAGTTCGGCTTATACGCGGGTCAAAAAACGTACAAATTAATTTTTAATGAAATCATTAAACCTTTTTTTTTATTTTGTTACTTCGACTTATACGCGGGTTTCCAATTTAGGACTTAAAAACCTCTTAAAATTTATCGACTTATTCGCGAGTATATACGGTAATTAAAATTTTAGAGCAAAAATAATTAGTAACTATTAAGTAATAATTAAAATTAAAAAATGAAATACGAAATAAGATCGAGATTTTAACGATATCAGACGAAAAATTAATATGTGGCTCGCAGCTATGGTTTGGGTATCCCTGATATAAATGATTAAAAATTATTGGCGACGCTTTGATATGGGTCATTCGATTTTTATTATAAAAATATTAATGTTCTCTCGATTTATTGGCAGTTGTTATGCAGGTATTATCCAACTAAATAAATTATTATTGGTTTTAAACTCTTAATTGCTTTAATTCTAATTTAATCTTTATTAAAAAGTTTAAAATAAAAAAAGTCGTTTTTAATAAAAATCGGGTCAGAGCGTCGCTAAATTATTAATCCCCACCTTTAAAGTTTTCGTATCTATTTTGCTTCATTCTCTTGAAATGCTTTGGTTCGGCAAGTTTTCTTTTAGTCGATTACTTTGGGCATAGTGTAATGCAGTATATCCAACATTTTTCTCACTTGAATTTCTGTAATGAAAAACATCATCTAAAACTTTTTTAATAAGAGATAATTCATAAATTTTATCAAAAATTCCAGCGTTAGTTATATTCCATTTTTGAAATCCTTTCGTAAAATACTTGTTTGTAATAAAAAAATCCAATTAGGCTCAGATCATTCATTCAGCCACCTGCGCTGAGCAACAAAAATATATGTGATTTTAAGAGTTTAAAAACCATCTACTACAGGTATACACTGATATAATGCATATTTTTTGCGTACTATTGAAATTTAAAGAGTTCAAATTTTATAATAATTATGCTGATTGCAATATTTTAATGAAATACAAAATGAATGGCAAACTGACAAGTGGCAAGAAAAAATGAATTTGGAATGCAGTCTAACTTCCGTCTTCTGTTTTTCTCATCCTTCCAAAATTTATAAACTGAATCAAGATTAACATTTTTCCACTTGTGAGATAAAATTTAATCCTCATCAGCATATCCAGTTGATCCATTTCCAGTCTGTTACGCAATTTAGTTTAAATGTTGTTCATTTAACTGAATCCACGTTCGGCGTCTGCACTAGAGGCTTGAAAAGTGCTGCAAATATCAATTAATGTTGCCAGTGTCGCAAATTTCTCTCCCGAAAGCACATAAGTAACAACGTGTGGAAAGGTTTGAAGCGTTCCTGTTTTCAATTTCTCAGTCAAAACAAATTTAAATTCAATGCATTCTTATGTGTATTCTAATTCTGATTTTTTAATAAAAAATCATTAATTTTTAACGTAGTGGGCAACACAAAACTGACCGCTATCATTGTGGAAACCTATCAATTTAATAAATTTCCAGATTTCTCATAAAATTTGACCGACAACGCTGGTTCTACGTTAAAAACTCATTATTTTATTGACGCAAACATATTATAAAATAGTTAAGAATAAAATTTCATTAATTCAACTGAAATATTTATTTACAAAATTCAACGCATTTAAAATACAAAATATCTAGTACAAGTCAGTTTGAGGGTTAAAAATCCTATCAATAATTGACAACCATCTAAAAAGATATTAGTCAAACACTTAAAAGTTAATACATACATTAGTTAATTGAAAATGCCTATTAACTCGACAATCTTTGCCACATTTAGTAGAGTTACATTTAGTACATTGACAAAAGCATCCCGGACAATGTTCATTTAAACAGTCACATAAGTCTTGTCCAGTTGCTATTAACTTTCCTTTAGCATCGTGTACACGATTGTCTCCAAATTTATTCCTATAGACAAAAATAATAAATTAATAGATAACAATCCAAACGTTTGTTTCGATCTTCTTTTTCTTGTCTCATCAATACTCCCATTTGATAACAGAAGTCCGATACCTTCAAATTTTTGAATTTTAGATTCTTTTGATGTCATACAATAATGTTATTATATTCAATATAATAAATTTAAATAAATTTTTTAATATTTAAACAAGATGACAATATTAAAATTTAGAATAATATTATTAAATAATTATTGTATAAAAATTTTTGATAAATAAATTTTTTTGTATTTACAAAAATAAAAGCAAAATTAAGTATCAAATCAAAAATATATTAAATTTTGATTAATATTTGGAACATTGATCAAAGTAATGATAGAATTCAAATTATATATAAAAGAGCATTTATTTATTATGTAATTAAACAATACAGTTCAAAACGAGGTTCATGATGATAATATTCATTTACATTTCCATTATGGATAACGTATCTGAGCAGGTGTTTCCTTCCCTCCCTATGTATTTTTCGATAAAGTAAATGTTATAACTGTCTTGGTGAGAGCCGTTTCATGATTACGACATCACTAATAGTTTTTGATATGTGACTACTTTGAAATATTTCCCTTCTGGTTTATGTTTAAAGTATTTTTTATACCATGCATTTCTCATAATTTCCAATCAAATATGGAATTTGTGGTTAAAAGTATTTTTCGCATTTATCAAAGAAATGCATTTCATTTTTTTAGTCTTATTATATATGGTCTTTCCCATTGCTAATTGTATTGCAATTTGCATAAAGGTAGTTTTATTTGATAAACTTATATTGGATAGACTTAATTTTGTTTTGAAGAAAATTGTTTCAGTTTATCTTTACCTTACATTTAATTTGTTTAGTGGTATGTGAATTACATTTTGAAATGTATTTATTGTAAAAGTTTACTATGATAAAAAACGTCTCAAATCTTTTGTCGTTTTTTGATAACCTTGATTTTTTGTTTTCTGAAGGTTTCTTATTATTTTATTTAGAACATGTTTTAGGTAATTAAATTCATTTTCTAGAATTCGTATTTTTAAAAAATGATTTTGAGATTGTGTTTATTGAGTCTATCGAGTACTTGCTTATCTTTTGTAAGTTTTTAATTCTGCTTATTGATGTGATTAAAAAGTATTGATTAGATATGCTGCTGTGTTTTTGTAGTTCTTTAATATTTAGTTCACAAACCTTTGAAATGTAAGGGCGGATATTTTAATCTAAAGATCTTTTTGTAATATTTAAATAAATCTATTTGTTTGAATGTTATTGTTTTTATACTTTCTTTGAGCACTAGACTTTGACCATACGCCTTTTGTAGGTTGAACTTCCGATAGTATTTAGAGTTGTGTATTCGGTTTTTAATGTCGCTAATTATTGGGATTGTAATATTGTTTGGTTTCCTATAATCTCCACAAGTTCACCATTCATTATTTTCAATAAAAATGTTTTGAGTATTTTTCAAAATTTAAAAACAGGCAAAGTTTTTGTATAGGATTTGACAGTCGCTACAAAAAAACACGCACAATTATTTTGAATGTGAAATTTTGGTAAAAATAATTCTATGGTCTTATTGAAAACACGTGTAATCAATTTTATTAGAATTTTGGTAATCGAATATTTTATACAGAAAAATGTGGTTAAATGAGATTTTTATACATAGTTTTCAAATGATAAATTTTGAAAATGGCAAAGCATGTATTCAGGATTTTTCATATTAATATTTGTAAGACTATAGATCAAAACAATATATGAGGTACATAATATCTTGTTTTGATCTATAGTCTTACAAATATTAATATGAAAATTATTGAATTAAAAAAATATCAAAGGTGAAATCAAAAAATAAATATGAAGAACATGTATAATTAAATTTAATCGAAAATTTTATTCAATCAAATTTATGAAGAGAAATTAAAATATTTTAATAAGTAAATTTAGTTAATAATAATTTCTGGTCTCAAGGATGTTTAATAAAGCATGGATAAAAGTCTGGACAAAGTCAGAAAAATCAATAAAAGTTTGAATTGCATATAAATTTATAAATGTATAATGAAAAGAAAGTTTTAAAATTAACAAATAATTAGAATAAATTTTATTGAGTTCTAAATTATAATTTGATAATCAAATTAGTTCGCTGACATTTGCAACAATGTCAATGAAATAGGTAACTAATATTGGATTTGTTTTACCTAATTTATTTACATTGTTTACTTGTTTATAAAAAATGTACCAGCATGTATAATTTTGCGGAATTATCCCTTTTAGCTTTAGCCTCTAAAGTATTAGAGGAATAACAGAATAGAAAGACACCATTTATCAGCTGCACAAAACACCTTGAAATGAAACACCATACGTCTATCTATATATAAACACCATGAGTCTAAGGAGTTTTATCCACACTACGTCAGAATTATATAATTAACTTAATTTAACGATTAATTATAATAAAAAAGAGTAAATAATTATTTTTAAATTGTAAAATTTACATTATTGTGAATATTTTCTTCCGTGAACTGAATTAATTTTAAATCTCAAGTAAAATATTTTCTTAAAAATAAACTCACAACTATATTAAATTTTTTACCGACATTCTTATGGTACCATTGACAACTAGATTTTCTTTCTTGAGATGTTCTTAAAGGTAATCTTGTTCTACAAATGTATGTTTACTTACTGAACTCCAAAACCACCAAAAAGTAGGTAAGAGTATCCAACAAAAGCCCTCAAATTATATATAGGGGTCGGCAAAAAAACTTCGTTTTTATCAGACAGAAAATATCTGAAAATCAAAGTTAAGATTTTTTAGGTAGATCTTTTTTTAAGTAAATTTTCTAAGACAGATCATTAACAATTTAAGATTTAAATTAAAACAAATTGTTTAGAGTTGGTTAAATGATTTAGCATAAAAGATTTAAGTTTTAATAAATCGATTAGACTTAGTTATATGATTTGGCCTGAAAGATGAAGGCAGAGCAATGCGACATAAATTTCTTCGCTGCAACTTTAACACAAAATAGCACTTGGGCTACCGAAATCCACCACCTTTTTTTCAAAAGTTGGAGTGCAGAGTACAGCAGGTTACCAAAGAGTTTGTAGGAGAACAGCGAACACTTTTTGAGCCAAAAGAAGGTTCAGAAAGACCAAGAATGAGCAGTGAAGAAAAGAATATCATAATTTATAAAATTTAAACTAAAATATATGTAGTTTTTTTTAATCAATTGTATTAATTTTAAAGATTTTATTGGCATTATCGATTAAATCACTTGTCAATAATAAAATTAATCAATAATAAAAATTTAATTAGCCAAAATATCAAAATACAAATAGAATATATTTTATAACATTCATAAATGATAATAATAATAAATGTTTCTCCGTCGATTTTGTTTCAATTTCTTGGATTTCTCTAAAAATTAAATTAACTCAAAAGAAAGAACAACATCAATAGACATTATGAGAACTTCGAGGACCAATGCGACCTTTTCTCTTGGGACTATTAGGGATTTCAAACTTCATTGATATTGATGATTGAGATTGGGATTTTGAATTCATATTTTCATAATTCTCCAAGCCTGGAATAATATTCTCCCGATCACTGTCGCGATTTGTCTGTTGTTTTTGTTCGTTTATGATATTCCTCAACGGCGCCATTGGTATTTTGAATGTTTCGCTTCTCTGAAAAAACGAGAAAAAAATAATTAGAACGAGCGGAATAATATTCTGGTTTACTGGAGTGGAATGGTTATTGGAACGTGCGCTGAGAACGAGATTTTGCAAGCCGTTGGACACTGTGCCCTTTAACAGTTGATCGGAAAATGCATCATCGGTATAATTGAAACGCTTCTGGTTATTGCCCATCGATCTCAGATTGAGAGGATCGGCAGGAGTGTAATGTCGAGCACTTGATATTGTCCGTGGAGTGATCTCTGGACGATCCGTTTCAATTCCATCGACACAGTCATAGTTGATTTCTTTCATTAAACAATCAGCCAAATAGCCTTGTACAAGAGTCTTAGAGAAATAATTTACTCACAACGAATTATATGCAATTCAATTCTACTTGAGTTTCTATTGGATAACTACTTTTCAAATGGTCTGGCTGCTGGAGATTTCTCGATATCATTTGATGAATCCTTGAAGGTTTAACGGAAGGAGAATAAACTCTTTTATCTTCGACAACGGATTTATTATGAAAGGCGTCAACTTTCGAGTGGTTAAAAGAGTTATTATAAATGAATTTCTCGTCGGTTCGATTTCTATCAATATTTATCCAACTAGGATCTATAATAGCTTTAGATTTGCACTTAGCAAGGCCAATATCATTTCCAATCGGATTCTTGAAATCGGTATTCACTTTGGACATTAAAGAACTTCTGATGTGATTGGATGAATTTTGTATTTCATTATCAAAACTATTTCCAAGTAAGCTTTCACCGCATTTTCGACAGGGAAATATTTGTTGGTCATTACTAACGGATAGTTTATGAGGTAGCACCTTTTGTAATAATGTTTGATCTTTGCGATTAACTTTAACAAATTCCGAGTACTCGGGATTCACAGCCATCTAATTGATAGAATTATTGTTATTGTCATTAATTGTTAGTTGAATATTATATCATTACTGTGACAAAATGATATAATATAATGCACCTCTGAATCCATTTTTTTACATTTTATTTAATCAACCTTTCTAACTAAAGAAGTAAACATAGAAGACATTAAGAAGATATGAGCGAATTTATATCGATAGTATTTACATTAATTTCATTAATTCTTCCTCATTTGCATAAAGTATTATTATTGAAATATCCTTTATTATATCAATTTATTATATCAATATCGATGTAATATTATTATGAAAATTAAAATATTATTCAACATTAATGATAATAAAAATGGAATCCTTAACAAATTGTGAGGAAAATTTTTTTCCAGATAAAACTATTCATAATACTTTAAGGATTGGCTCCATACTCCCTACAAGTGTTTTCCAACCCCTTTACAATAAAAAATATATCTATGACTCCAATTTTTACAAAAATATTTAGATTTTATTTCATCTAGCTGGAGGAGTAGCTAAGGAGATCTGAGCGCCACATTGTTTGATATAATCAATTATAATGCATATCTGGGGAAATGTGACGGAATTCATATAGGTAGTACTTATTTGACATTAAACCGACATCTTTCTATTTTCATTATATTCTACCTCATTTATATAAAAATATTATTAAAAATTATCATTTATTAAATCAATATAGATCTAATTTTTTTATATGACTTTTTTTTTATTAATTTAGTTATTGTATTTTAATTGATTTCATAAATTTTATTTTGACCATGCCCTGACCCCAAAATATATGTAAACACGCAAAAATATTTTTATGTGTCAATCACATTTTAAAAAACATTTCAAAGCGAATCCTAACATAAAATATGGAAACTTATGGGTAACTTATTCATTTCTACCACTTTCACACTAGGAACGATTAATTTAATTATCTACGGATTTAAATTTTAAGGCAATGGATTAGGATTAAAATTCGTAAAAAAGAGCCTAGGAGCGTTGAAATTTTATTTAATTTGCAAAATTACATTTTCAAATAATTAGAATAAATTTTAAATCTATTAATAATTGTATTTATAAAATAATTGACAATGAATCAGTAAAGATATCGATGTTTTTTTACTAATTCATAGTCAATTTTTTTAATAAATACTATATACACCAATCCCTCGATTTGGGCGGTAGATACGTTCCAAGAAACTAACGCGCAAATCGAAACCGCGTAAATCGAGACTTCAAATTCATACAAAAATGATAGATAGGTTCCAGAAAATAAAAATCTGCGTAAATCGAATATTCGAGTTCATATAAGCTAATGGCATATAAACGCGGCATAAAAAATACAATTTTATTTAGAAATAGATTTAAAAAATCGACATTTAAATTTTAAATTGTAAAATTTATAACATGTTCATAGTTAAAAGGTATATTAAAAGGAATAATTGTAATTTAAAAAATCAATAAATTTATAGTATAGGAACACACAAACTTACCTGTGTGTAGAAATTTATTGTACTGAAATTGAATAACTTTATTATAGGAATTGTGAAGGTGAGAGAAAAATAATTGAAGATACCAACACAAAAGCATAATGAAAAATGCATGAAAAATTTCGGAATTGGGTGTATAATAGGGTTATGACTTTTTTTTAAATTTTACTACTTTTATTTTACTTTTTTATCATTTTATCAGTTTACTGTATATTTTAGTTTCAATTTTAAATTTATTTATTTAAAACATTTTATATTATTAATTAATTCATTACCGATTATTACCACCCTATTCTCCAGCCGTTACACCTCTCGAACGCGACACCTCTCCTAATTGTGTTGGTGATTGCAACTTCTTGCGTTCTTTTATTTTATTATACGTGTTTTATTTATCATCTATGTATTATGTATTTTAGTCTGTCTCATTCGGTGTATGACCATGAACTCTAATTCAACTTGATGCGATTTCCACGCTATGTATTTCCGATTCATTAAAACAACACTCAATCCTCGGTTCTAGCCCAACAATTGTATATTTTTTCTTGCCACTTGCCAAAGTTCATCAAACTACAGTACAGGAGCATGGGGTTGATAAAAAATCATAGCCCTAGTGTATAAACAAGCAAAATCTTGAGCGGAACACGTGCACTCCACAACACAAATATTTGACGTTCTGCACACGTAATAGAGTGGGTTACAGACGCCTGGTCGTTGAAATGTGAGTAATCTTATGCAATATATGCATTTCAGAGACACTTACCACCAAATATGTTTGATTTCATTAAAAAAATATTATTTTTTATGACCGCGTAAAACTGTTACCGCGTAATTCGAGGGATTGGTGTAATTCTCTGTATGTATGTGAATGAGTGATTATAGAATAACACTTAATTAAAATCAACAAATGGCAAATTTTATTGTAAATTTTTATCTACAACATTTGTATTTAAATGTTATCTGAAAATCGACTTTCCTCTATCGAATAATGCATAATTTGTTCAATTTAGACCATTAATTTTTTTTTAACTGTTATATATTATTTTTTGAACAAACCAATCTATGGAAAATTATGTATTTGGATTGATAACATAATTCCGTCATTTTTGACGAGTTATAGCTAGTTGCTGCGTTTGACGTGTTCCTATGAAATCTTAATCCAAAAAAAGGATTTCTCAATGACACAAGATTGATTATTAATAGTTTGCATTTAAACTCTATCAAGTCAGAAATCTTAACAGGTGGTAATAAGGTAATAAAAGTGGAGGGATTGATTTGGTGCCAAGCGATATTTAAAATAAAATATCGTCAAATTCAAGTAATATTAACATTTGCTGTAACCATTATCAAGTCACAAGGTCAATTTTTGGATCATACCGGTGTTTATTTACCAGAACCCGTGTAGCTTTAACTCCATGTCATTATCACAAAAATCAAATTGTCTCAATTATTTTAAACTGTTTATTCGATTTTTTTATTATTACAACATTTTCCCCACGAATTCCCCATTAAACAAAAGAAATTTGCTTAAGAACGCTAAAGATACAAATCCAGCACTGGTATTGATAATAATGGTCGAATTTTCCTAAATCATTGAGTTTTTGCAAGTCGTAATAGTTATATGTGTATTTTAAATGTGTATATATGTGTATAACAAATTCCAAATGAAGGCAAAAAAGAAATAGCAAGGAAAAGGAAAAGTATAAAAATTCCTCTAAGATTCTTTTTATACTAAAGATCGATATTTTTTATTTTTTTAATCCGGTTTTTCGATGGTCCTTTGCAAAAAGATAACAAGGGTAATTAAAAGTACGAAGTCCTGAATGAAATTCTTAATGAATATTATTGATTAAAAATGTGTTAAATTCTAAAAATAATATCAAAATCTCACCTCTTGTACAAACTCATATCGAGAATTATCAGCTAAAGTATCAGCGAAAAGATAATAAATTAAGATAAACATAATTAATAACTAACATCGATCTAGATTGGGTGAAAAAACAGACTTGTCAATATATTGCTTTAGTCTGTCGGTTTGACACGTTACACTCCGTAAAGGCCTACACTGTCGATCGGTGACTTCACTAATCACTCTTCCGTAATCCTCACAATCTTTTGTCATAGTTTTAATGGCTTCCAAACATTTATCATATCGATTGCGCAGGATGTTGAATTCTTGGTTGGATTTTTGAAGCTCATTTTCTCTTATCGACATCTCTGTTTTCAAGTTAGTGTTTTGCAAGATGATCTCTTTCCGTTCTTTGTCAACCATAAATAGTGTCTGACGTAATTTGAATTCAACATCTGCGCTCTTGGATTTCTGGATTTTATACAAATTTTCTATTTCATCATATTCCAGTCGACAGTCGGACAATTCTTTTTTCAAAATATTCATTTCTTTTTCATTTTCAAACAGTCGATTGTGGGTTTGTTCCAAAAGTTCTTCTTTCTGTCTGATTTCCTCTTTATTCATTTTCAATTTCTGATACACGACTAGGAGATCTTTCTGGCAAATATCGTGATTCTTTTCAAATATAGACAATTCCGATTTCAAATATCCAGCTGTAGTCTTCAATATTTTAGTTTTATCTTCAAAAGAAAAATCGATTTCTGATAACATATCTTTCCAAATATCCAACAAATTGTCAATATCATTGTCTTTCATTTCTTTTCTTTCGGATTTCAGATTCAAGATACGTATTTCCTCATGTAACAGACAACATTCCTCTTGTAATTTAGTCATTTCATCATCCTTATCGGATAATAGTGTTTGATACAATTCCAATTGATTCCTGGCAAGCAACAATTTTGAATCAAGTTCCTAAGATTTTATTCTAAAAAATCTCCCAAAAATAAAAATCAAAACTTCATAGCTTGGTATTATTTTTGAGGTCTGAAGTTCTGATTCTAGTTTCAATATCATTTCTTGCATTGATTTCTTTTCGGATTCAAATTTTTCAATTAATTCAGCTTGTTTCATTTGACTGATTAATTCCATGGACTCCCCCTCATCTGTATCCCAGTCATAATAAAATTACCTCATTCGTCATTAATATTATAATTACCGCAAGCCGGTATTGGAGAAACAACTAACGGTTCACGACCGAGGGAATCAGTTTTTAAGTTGTGCAATTCTTTAATGTGCTTTTTCAACTCGTCAACGTCAGACTTTAACTTATCATTCTAATAAGAGAATAAACAGAAAAATTCGTCAAACAATATTTATTATAACTTCGAACTGTAATGCATGTTTCTCTTTGGCATTGTTGGCCTCAATTTTCATTGATTCTTCACATTGAGATGATTTGTTTTTCAACTGAAATGTTTAAAAATGCCGGTTATTTACAGGGGTGGAACAAAGATTATTATTTTAAAAACTTGAAAAATGTGCACGTTAAAAATGGTAAAAAAGAAGTGCAAGAAATTTTGTCAATTTTATGAAATAAACCATTTTTAAATTTCTATTTTTAAACACTGAAAATAGATTTTTCAAGAAAAATCTCATTAATATTAAATTTTTAAAACTGATTTTTGAAAATCCTCTATATTTTTGTTCACTAGTGATTTGTCTATGTTTTCTATTAACATTTCATTTATTTTCACTACGACTATATATTACATTTGTGTTACACAGAGAAAAAATTAATGTACAGTGGTAATGAAGATAGAAGAAATGTTAAAAGAAAAATGACTTTAACAATAACTTCATTAAGACCTTCAGTGTCATGAGTATCTTAATTTTGATTAAAGTGCTGATTAAAGTTTTATTGAAACATACCAGACATAAAGACCACACAGCCATTGCAAAATGTTTATAATTTATGTTATATTTTGGTCCCAATATGCTGGCATTCAATATATTAAACTCGCTGCTATATAATGATGGATTGAAAACTTGATTTTTTGCAAAAAACATATTCTCTAAGAGTAAACTTTAAGCTATTTTCCCACTGGAACGAGTATTCTGATTTTAGAGTCAAAAATTAAATTTACTGTGAATCAATCTTTGCTTAAAAATAGCTTTCATTGTTGTATCTTATTATTCAAGTGTAAATAAGTAAGTAATGCTTTTTTTTAAATAAAGTGCTGATAGTTTTTTCTCGAAGAAAATTATTATTGAAAAAAATTTAGTATAATATGTGGACAAATTTCAAAATTGGGATTTACCGAATAAAGATTTTGCCTGTTTTCCTATAGGATTGAAAATAAATTATCACCAACGGAGATCAGCAAAGTGCAAAGTAAACTTACTTCTAAAAATTTTAATCTCGATAAATTAACTGTTATCTGTATTAAAGAAAGATGAAAATTAATCAAAAATTTTTGTTTATTTGAATAAAATTCCAGATCAAATGTCAAAATCCAGAAAAAATATAATGATTTCTTCAATTTTAATTTATTGGGGGCAAAATGAAGAATTAATCAGTTTTACAGCCTACATCTGTAATTTTCAAATAATGAAATCAGTTGCACATTTCTTTCTAATTTGGAAGTATTTTCGAAAATCGATGAGTGCATTCACAGACATTCGACGGCACACTCAGTAAATAATGTAGTTGTATGTAATGAATATTAGTGGATTAATTAGTTTGGTGTGTGTCTGTGTGCGTTCAGCAAGCAAAATTTAATCAGGTGTGCATTAATTTCGGGTGATGATTTAATAACAACATAAGGAATTCTTCAGTATAATTACTAAAAATCTAGATTTTAAAACCAGTCTTCATGATGATGCTCCATTGGAATTCTGTACTATTTGCATTATTTTTAGTCTGCGATAGCATCTCTTCGGCTGTCAGTAGCTCATACTCCCCAGATTATACCAAACAAGTTCAAGAATACCCTAATATAGTTAATGATTTTAAAAAATGCAGACCTCAAGAAGGCACTTATAACAGCCAAGTGAACAACGTTTGTGATCCAGATAAATTACTTTTAATAAGAGATATAGATTATCTGAACAAAAAAATTCAAGAAATAAAAAATTATGACAAGGAAAATACAAGAGAATGTGATCCCGACAAGCCTAGACCTAGCATTGCAATTGCTCTGGTAAATGAGATAAAAACCAACAAGAAAACCAGCGAAGACATTCTAAATTTGGCTTCGGTTTTTACTTATTATCTCTTTGATGAATGGAAACTTAATACCGTTTGCAATTCAGAATCAGATAAATTGATTATATTTTATTCGAAAAAAGATGGGGCACTTTATACGTATGCAGGAACTCTGATGAATGAAAAGTTATCAAGCAAAAAGATAATCGACATCTCGGTAGCATCAAAACCATTCTTCAGTTTGAGCACAGTATCTGGAATGAAATACATTCTCGAACGATATTTGAAAGCTTTCACGGGTCGAGATAAAGGATTTTTGTGAAATTAATTCTAGAGTGAATGTTGTGTTGAACTGTCCTCGCCAATAAGCCATTAATTATGTGACGAATTGTTGACAATAAATTCGATTTCATTTTCATTATTTATTATGTCATTTATTCTGTTGCATCAGTTTTTATAATATATTATTACTATTAATATCATTTGTAGTTTTTAATTCTAATAACATGATAAAATCAGAAATTCATGATGGTATTTAATTTTTTACACAAATTTTTGATATTTTGTCTAAAAAGAAGATAAGTGAAATATCATAAAAAAGGATAAAAAGTGGCCAAAAAAGAATGATAAGTATTTTTTATAATAAGCAAATTATTTTACAATATAACTTCCCTATCTTTTCCATAAATCGGTGACCTTAACTTGTGAGATGTCTCACCCTAAGGAAGGTTTAACTTAATTTAAAAATTGGCCAACTTCTGATAATTCCCCTACAACAGTCTCTTATCAACTGAGCTTATTATAATCTTTTTTCATCTGCATTTATCTCGACTTCTTATTTAAAGCGATACATTTTTATTTTTCTATGGTAGTTATGAAACTAGAATCATATTGGTTCTAAACGCAAATATTAAAGTTTTTGTTTCAAAAATAACAGAAGGAATTTGTGTTTTACTTTTACGTAACTGCAGCAATTTTTTCGCTAAATCAAATGAATTTATAATGTAACAAAACATATAACCTAACATGCACAAAATCGAAATATTTGAAATTCTGTGGCAATATATATAGTTTTTATCAGAGCGTTATTTAACTTTTTATCTAGGATTAAAAACCAATTTTTTTTTAATCACAAGGAATGGAAAAAATACTATCACATATGCTTCCTCTATACAATATTTCCTATTTCTGTAAATGTATTTATTCAACATTGAAAACATAAAAACTCGTTCATAAAAAATTTAGTCCAGTTCATATAGTCATTATTTAACTATTAAATTACATCTGTATAAAAACTGAGTGATTCAACAAATAATTGATGTTTCCAAAAGTCAAAAACTTGTAGTTTAATACAATTACAGAACATCTGATTTGCTTTAAAAAAGAATGTTTTTCTTATATTCCTGGTGTTAGAAAATCAATTTATCCTTAAAAGAGCGCATCCTTAACAAAAGTAAACACCATAGCGCAGGGGTGGGCAAACTAAGGCCCGCGGGCCGCATGCGGCCCGTATGCATGTACATGTGGCGATCCTATGCGAAATTAATTTTCTTTGTTTGGAGCTTAGACTTGCAGTTTTGCCTATATTTTTGAAATGTATTTCTTATTGCTTTGATTCGAATTTATGGTTCCAGAATATTATTAATTACTGGTCATTACTAGTTAACATTGAAACTGCTTTTCCGCTCAACCAGAAGAGGATTTTATTTACAATTTACATTTTGAAAGGCTTTGTAAAAATTGTAATTTTAAAGCGAATAGACTTTGAATTACCCATGAGTGTTGCTAAAAAAATAAAGATTGAAGACGAATGTCGTGTTTTTAATGTCGAATGGACTGCTAAATACTGCTTCACGAGCGTTGGGAGCAAAGCAGTCTGCTTGCTGTGCCGTGAGTGTGTGAGCGTCTTTAAAGAGTACAACTTGAAAAGACACTACGAAACAAGACATTTGGATTTCGGGCGCAATTTAACAAACGAAGAGAGAAAAAAGAAATGCCAGGAGTTGGTTAATAATTTTAAGAAGCAGCAAACTGTTCTCACCAAACATTCTGTAATACAAGATACTGCAACCGAGACCAGTTTGATGCTGTCCCATAAGATTGTAAAACGTAACAAGCCCTTTTCTGACGGCGAGTTCATTAAGGAATGCTTGTAAGATGCAGCAAGCATTATGTGTCCAGAACAGAAAACAAAATTTGACAGCATTTCTTTATCAAGGAGAACCGTAGTCAGGCGTGTTGAAAAGATAAGTGACAATTTGATGCACCAACTTCGAGATGCAAGCAAAGACCTTTTGTGGTATTCTCTTGCATTGGACGAAAGTACCGATGTACAGGACACAGCCCAAATGTTGGTATTTATACGGGGAATAAACACTCGTTTCGAGCTTACTGAAGAATTACTTAGTGTTGAGCCGCTCAAAGACACAACCACAGGCCAGGATTTATTCAACTCTGTTAAGAACTGTGTTGAAAGAACTGGGTTGATGTGGAACAAGATGGCAAGTGTAACAACCGATGAAGCGCGAGCTTTGACTGGAAAAAATGTTGGTCTGGTGAAGTTGATGAATAATAAAATTAAAGAAAAACATCCTAACCATGCACTTTTACCTCTCCACTGTGTCATCCATCAGGAAAGTCTGTGTAAAGCTGCATTGCATATTAAGCATGTTATTGATCCAGTTGTCAGTGTGATAAACCTTATCAGAGCCAGGGCACTTAATCAGAGGCAGTTTCAGACACTGCTTAAAGATTTGGAAACTGAACATTCTGACGTTATCTACCACAGCAGTATCCGCTGGCTAAGCCTAGGCAAGATATTAAGGCGAGTGTGGGATCTCAAGGAAGAAATAGTTGTTCTTGGATATGAAGGGGGTTGTTTGTGACTTTGGCACTAACATTGTTAACGAAGAGTGCAAGTCAGACTTCATGTTTGCCATTGACATTATGGAAAAGTTGAATGAGCTGAATGTTAAACTTCAGGGCAATAGCTTGTTTGCACATGAAATGTATGCACATGTTAAATAATTTCAGGCAAAACTTTCCCTGTTCTCCAGGCAAGCTGGTGAAAACAGGTTTTGCCATTTCCCTTTGCTGAATCAGAATACCATTTCTGGTCAAATGGCTGACAAGTACAAGGCTCAGTTGGATGCCTTGGTTGTGGAGTTTGAAAGGAGGTTCCAAGACTTCAAAACCCTAGAACCACTCTTCAATATCCTCAGTTCGCCATTTAGTGCAGAAGCTGATTCAGCCCCAGAGGATATACAATTAGAACTGCTTGACTTACAAGCAGAAAATGACCTGAAGGAGAAGTTCAAGTCAGTTCTTCTGCTGGAGTTTTATGGATGTTTGCCAGCAGCAGTATTTCCGCAGCTAAAACACTTTGCTGCCAAGCTTTTGTCACTATTTGGGTCCACATACATTTGTGAGCAAGCGTTTTCTTGTATGAAAATAAATAAGTCTAAGAACAGATCGATGTTGACTGACTGCAATTTAAATGCAGTTATGGAATCACAACCAGTAAACTGATTCCACAGTTCAAGAAAATTATTCAAAATTGTGAACAGTTACATACTTCTCATTAATTATATTTGTACATTGTGGTCGGCTTGTGTGTAAATTAAGTTTCTTTGTCTTCATAATTATTATGACGTGTAACAATAAACTTTTGTTGGAATAATTATGAATAGTAAAATCTTCTTCCCAAATTAGCAATTCGTTTAGTTCCTATTTGAAAATGTAATGTGCATTTGTAATAGAGTGGGAATGTGAAATAAACTGACAAATACATGACTATTCTCATTAATTCCTATTTTCATAAGTTGTAAAAATTGTAACTAAAGTAAAGTAGTAGACAAAATATATATGCGGCCCCCGATAACAATCAAGTTTTCTATGTGACCCTTTATAGAAAAAGTTTGCCCACCCCTGCCATAGCGGATGATATATATTATTTGTAATTTTAGGTCTAATTAACGTGTTCGGGAAAGGCATCGAAGAATAGTGGTGTAGTACGAGAATCGAAAGTCGATATTTGATAGACATAAAAACAAAGCTTCGCGACCGATAAAAACAAAACCCAACCAGATCTTGGTAAGAATCAATATTACTTTTTCATTAGTTCTGTGCTTATATTGAGATTGAATAAAGATGAAATGGTAAAATTTCTTTCAAACTTTCATTTTTTTATCAGAAGTACTTTCAACAAAGATTTTAGTTACACCCGTTTATAATGGTGTACGGACACTTAATCCCACACATTTAAGCACGCGACAGATAACCCCATTGACACTTAATTCCGCATAAATAAATAATAAGCTTATACAATAGTATGATTCGGGATTAAGTATTACTAATCCTGCTCAAATAAAATTATTTTTGATCTTTGGAGAACTAGCACGGACGGGATTGGCTGAAATTAAGAATACCACAATAACTCCCACTATATAAGTCAGATATTTTCTTGGCTAATTCACTTGGAATAGAATTACTGGTACTATCAGTACTGTAGAATCTACAAAAGAATTAGAGCCTATGGCTGAAAAGATCACTTTTGGTACGTCTTTACTACACAAGCAATATGAATGCTCTGGAACGTTACTCTTCGAGCGAAATCCTTGTTTTTTTACTTGTCATACATTTAACTTTTTAAATTTATAGTTCTCTATTTAATTTACATTTACCTTTTATTAAATTCCGTTAAATACATTTATGTTATTTTTTCTTATTTCTTTCTTCTCAGTGGGGGAGGGGGAGGTATTAAGTGTCAATGGGATTATCTGTAGTGGGATTGAGTGTTACCAAGCCTTTAAAATATGGTAATTATATATTATTAAAGCAATAGTCTTTTAAAAATTAATAAAGTGACATGTCTCTGAAAGTTAAATATAATTTAATTCTGCAACTTGTAATAATAAAAAAAGAACTATGTATGCAAAATAAAGTAAGTTATAGTACAATTTAATATATGGTCTAAGTTTGCCATAAAAGAGCTATAGGTCTACGTATGAAAAAGATTAAAAAAATTAAATAAATAGTATTATTGATTTTTTTTTAATTTCATTTACAGAGTTTTTCAAAATAGTTAATCAATGTGTCAAAATATTCAATCGATGTGCCAAAATATTCAATCAATGTATCAAAATAATTAATCATTTTAAAAACAGATCAATTTAATTATATAATTTTATTATTAACCATAGTCTAATTTTCAAAGTTTTTTTAATACTTAAATTTAACTTTTTAATATATTGAAATTGTAAGCAATGATATGAATTCCCAGCGTCAGCTGGAATAATGAAACTTCTCGAAATTATTTTAAAAGAAAACCCACGCATTTAGAGAATATAATATTTACAATAGGCATTGAATTGTTTATGCAGTGGGGAATTGTACGGAATATGATCAATAATGTACATGCGTTTTTTGGAATTTTATCACTTTTGTTGTAGATACAAAACCGGCAGGGAAAATACGTAATAATATAAATGTTTTACTTAATAATATTAACTAATAATAATAAAAAACATAATCACTTCAATATTATTTGAGAGTTGAAAATTTATTATTTTTAAATTAAATTCTACATTAAATGCTATAAAAATATAAACGAAATTTATGTTAGAAATTTATATCAGCTTTCTGATTTGTTCGAACAACTTTTACCGACTAAAACAGAAATGTTGAAGAAATATTGATCTGATAAAGATTATATAATGAGAAAAGAGTGTTTTAATTAAATTCATTCATGAAATTAAAATTTCCAGTACACCTGGATAATTTCACGATGCCGACATCAGAAATTGTAATTATTACATAAAATTATTTTTGATGTCATTATTATTAATTTTAATATTGATATTATTAATTTTAATATTGATATTATTAATTTTAATATTGATATCATTATTGATTTTAATATCTATATAATTAATTAATAAACTAGAAAATTTCACGATGTCGACATCAGAAATTGTAATTATTACATAAAATTAGTATTGATGTCATTATTATTAATTTTAATATTGATATTATTAATTTTAAAAATTAAAAAACATTTTAAATTATATAATCCAATTTAAACCCTAAATATTCATATTATTTTTAATTTAATTTTTTTTTAAATATAAAAATTCTAATTATTATTATTATGCAAAATATAGAACTTAATAAACTACCTTGTTGTTCAATTCGTCAATATCATGACGAAGTTTGTGATTACTATTTTCCAATTGCTTGATTTCATCACTTTTTTCACTGATATTTTTTTTAGTAGATTCCATACTAAATCGCAGATGAAACAATTTAAAGACAAAAGTTGCGAAATTACTCTTTGCGGATCTTTTCCAATTCTTTATCCTTTTTTGTAAAAAATAAAGTATTTTCTTCAATTTTTGCATTTAAACAATCAATAGTGTCCAATAATTTCCGATTTTCTTGTTTTAATTTCACAATTTCTGCGTTAGATTTGCTTTCATTGTGTATGAATTTTTCCAAATCTTCATTCAAACTATCAATTTCTTGCTTCAAATTTAAATTTTCAATTTCGATATTCTTTATCCGTCTCTGCTCTAGTTTCCTGGACTGTATGTCAAGGCATATGAAAAAGGTTTATTGACGGATAACAATTTGCATACCTCATTTAATTTTGGTGAATTAATGTTTCGTCGATACGAAGGAGATAGAAAGCCGTTCGGCAATCGACGAGGCTTATTGATAAGATTGATTTTGTGCTTACGTTTTAGGGAGTCTTTACTGTGATCAGCAATGCCAAGCTCACTGACTGAATCGTGAGTCGATCTGGCATTTATTGAATATTCACTCAGACAACTTCGGATATTTGAAGAATTTGATATTTCATCATCCTGAAAACCAACATAAATTTTGAGCTGCTGGATTCAGATGTCGAAATTAAATGAATTTACCAAGCAATTAATATATATGTGTAGTATCGCGATTTGACGAAATGACAATTGATATTGAATAAGAACCCAATATTGATAAACTTTTTTAGATGTATTATGTCAATGCCAAAAATTGACGAGATAAAAATCTCAAAAATTTAATTTGACTAGTTGGCGATTAAAATAAATGAAGAAAAATTCCGAACAAGTATAACAGAGTGATCTTTAGAAAATGTGAAACATACGTAATGCAAACATAGAAAATATGGAATAAAAAAGGCTATTAGGATAATAATCAAAAAGGATTACCTACAATATGAGAAAAGTCTAAGAGTTTTCAATCACATAATCAACAAGATACCGAAAAGACAATCACAGATTAAAATATTTCTTAATACGGTCGACATATATTATAGCATATTCGTCAATATATTCTAGTGACATTGAATTATTTATCTATGTTTCAATAAATTTTCAAAAGGCATAAGTACATATTTATTTCATAATATATCTATTTCTATACCCCCTTTCCCAGACACTTGCCAGTCTCGATTTGCACGGTTTCGTCTAATACGGTGATCTAGCATAACCTTTCTTTTGTTGGGTGTAATTCAGTTATAATATTATATAAAACATCTAAGATCGGGTGATAATTAATATATTAGTGATTACTACAATTCTACTATTTAAAGCGTTGTATAATTATGTTATTTAAATACCGAATCCTAAGATGGGCTGGTAAATACAATGTTAATATTCACACAGTGACCAAATTCGCCGTAAGAAAAAAAGTAGAAATATCAATGTTTTTTTCTTTTATATTTATTAATTCAAATTATAAAGCAATGGTAATTTTTATTTATAAATTATAGAGAAAAGGAAGCAAAAAGTATTTTGGAAGTTTGATCAATATGAGAAACTTGATTGTAATGCACATAACTACACTTCTGGTAACATACTTTTGTGATTGTAAGTTTACAACATTAGTCGTATTGAAGCTATGAAACCGTTCAATAATATTAAAAATCAGGCCTGATAAGATCAAGACTTACAAAATTTATAAATAAATTGCTCAACTACGATACATCTACATTCACTTTAGAATAGCTATAATCGTGTTGATGAACGAGCTAAAACGTATAATTCGTGTGAAGCATGGCAACTTATTCCCCTATTATTTGGAGATTAAGAAACAGCGAAATTGGAAGGAAGGTAAATTGTCAAGATTCAACGAAGTTTTTTAGGAAAATTTAACAAAAAATGTAGTTTGACAGTACAGTGGTACCTCTACTTACGAACGGCTCTACACAGGAAATTTTCAGGTTACGAAACGCATCCTCGGAAAAATATTACATCTGGTTACAAAATAAATTTCAGGATACAAAATGTGAAAACTTCAAAATACTTAATTTGTTTCAATATTTGAGTTTTCAGATTTAAATAAAGATTTAAATTTGTCAAATTTTGTTACACTTGTATTAACCATGGACCCCAAGAAAGTGATGGAAAAAAGTCTCTCAATCTCTCAATAAATTTCTTGAACAACATCAAACTTCGTCAACATCGTCAACTTCTGAAGAATACAAAGATGCAACAACTTATGAAAAAAAACAGTCTAGTATAGATACTTCTGATGTTGGGATTGTTGATACTTCTCAGATTACAGGGACACGGATATCTGCAACTGCAAATGTAGAAACAGAAGAATTAGTTGGTTTGATAAATGTAAATGATGATTTTAGTGATCCAGAAACTTGGCCAGAACATTTGAATGTAGACACTCGTTCTACAATTGTTTGCAAGGGGCCAAAAAAAATTGAAAAAGATTTTCCAGCAAATAGCAACCTACTGCAAACGACATATGGAAAATGGAGACGTTTTCAACCGGAAATGATTTATATATTCAGCTAAGCCCAGAGGAGGATATTCTGAAGTAATTCACGAGCACTTCATTCATTTTCTAGAAGTAGAAGAAAGTATTGGACAACACCTGCTTGATATCTTACTATTGGAACTGACAAGATTGGGCTTAGATGTTTCTGATATCCGCGGTCAAGGATACAACAACAGTGCGAACATGGAGGGGTATAAGTCAAGGGGTCTTTTACAATTAAATCCTAGGGAATTTTTTACCACTTGAACCTGTCACAGCTACAATTTACTGCTATGCGATATGGCAAAAACTTGATGCTATGACGTTTTTTGGTATAATTCAATAAATCTAAGTTTCATTTTCTGCTTTAACAGAGCGATGGGCTATCTTTTCCAAGTATGTTCGAAACTTAGTTTGTGAAACAAGATGGGAAAGCCGCGTGGAAATTGTAAAGGCAGTGCAATATCAAGCAGGCGAAATCTATGATGCACTTTTCGAAGTTGCAGAGCAAAGTAGTGATCCAAAAGCTCGAAGTGAAGCAGAGTCATTGTGCAAACAACTTAAGAACTTCAATTTCATTGTTTCAATTGCTTTTTCGTATGACGTTTTGTTCCGGTTTAATTACATCAGCAAAGAATTACAAAATATTTCTGTCGATCTACCAACTGCAATTGACAGCATTGAACATACTTGCAAATGGTTGAAATCTTACAGAGATGGCGGTTTTGAAACAGCAATAACAATTGCAAAAGAAATTGCTAAGGACTGAGAAGTCGAACCCATTTTAAGACGAGAGTGCGAAAAAGGAAAAAAACTGTAATTATTGATGTGTCAATGCTGTTATATAGTAAAAATTATATAGTAATTTAATATTTTATTTCCCATTATTTCAATATATGTATAAATGCAAACTTTTGCATGGATCTTGCAAAAAATAATCTTGAAGAGATACAAAAATGTTGTGGTCAGCAAAGATGTAGGTGACGTCACCCTCTATATTTTAGTCGAAATAATACTTTGAAAATCTCAAACTGCCGCGCTACAGTGAGATAAAACAAAAAAGTAAAAATTCACTTTTAAATCAATATTTTCAAAATTTTTAATCAATAATTGAAAATTTGCACTTTAAAATCAATAAAAATTAAAAAATTTTAAAATCAAATAATCGCGAATTGCCAAAATAATTGAGATTGATGAAACTTGTGTAGCAAGGAGAAAATGCGAGTTTGGAGGAAATTAAGTGACAGGAAGAATTGTCAAGAATGAAAGTTTTGATGTGTTTCTTGAAGTAGCACCTAAAGGGTTCGCAATTGTGTTGGAAGAATTATTAGCAAGAAAAGTACATATTCTCAGACAAATATGGGAGGTTATGTCAATCTGAAAATATTGTAATGCACATCAATTGTATAGAATCAAGATCGGATGCTTTCAAACGATTTTTGAGACGAAAAGGATGCACATTATAAGCTACATTTTGGTGAATATGTTTGAATATTTATATAGAAAAGTGGTACACTTCAAATTTTCATTATCTACGGGCACTTTCAAAATTATTAATTAGTTTAATTTAATATTTCTGAACTTCTGGTACTTACAGTTGTCAGTAGCTAATTATTAAAATTATTTATATTTCATTAATTAGTTAATAGATTACATATATAATAACTTTCTGAAAAGGCTCAATCAAATTAAATTATATCTCAATCAGAAATTTTGTTTTTCATATTATAATATAATAATAGCTTCTATCCTCCTCGAACGTCACTGAGAGGTGTATAATATTATGTGATATTTATCAATTATTGTATAATTAGAAATTTTATTATATTAAAAATGTTTTAACATTGAAATATCGTAAAATTTTAAAAAAGAAATAATTAATAATAAAATTTCAATTTACTGAAAATAAAGTTTATCAAAATTTCTCACCGATCCATTATGATGATTGTCTGTTTTTAAACTGTCAATTTTAGAAAACGATGAATGGGAAGGCTTTGTGAGATCTCGTTCTTTTGCCTTTTCAATTGCTTTATGAAAACTATCAGTAGTAAACTTTATTTTATTTTTCAAATATTCATTAATTGGAATTGTTAAATAGGTTAAACGTTTATAATCTTCATCACTTAATTTCGGAATTTCATTATAATTTCGATACATCACAAAACATAAAATGCATAACTGAAATTGTGAAATAAATACCGAATAATTTCTAAAATCTACTAACAGAGATAACACTTTCACATCCTGCACCATACAAAAATTCATAATAATCAACGGCTGAGTTTGTTGAACAACCATAAAATTCTATGACCATGACTAAATTTAAATAAAATTTTAATAATTAAATTACCATTAAGAACACATTCAATTTTTTCATATTTTAAATTTATTTTATTTGGAGTATCAATATCAACACTGTAACGTAAAATAAAATCGAAAAGTGTAATAAATTAAACCTACCATTTTTTAAGGAGTTCAAGATAAAGAGAACCATCGGCTAAATCGTCAGGTACTTTAATAGTGGTATTTAATGATTTATCAAACCACTTTTTTATTAAGTAAAATATTTCTTCATATCCTTCAATATTACTTCTAAAACTCATTAAAATTTCTTTTAAAATCTAATAATAATCTTATATTTTATATAGACAAATACAATTTAAAAACAAAGTTTAATGGTTATTAAAGAAAAGATATATTTAAACAAATATACTTAAAAATTAAAATATTTAAACTGTAACAACTGATTTTTCAAACTGATTTGAATATTGAATTGTTAAAATTAAAAAATTTTGTTTTGTTTAAGTATTAAAAATTTTAAGGTTTTCTCGAAAAACGTAAGATATGTAAAAAAATGATGATGGACAAACAGCATCAATAATTTAGTTTGACTGAATAGAGAAACTTCTGAAGTACATTCATAAAATCAATTTAATTAATGTGGCTAAGTTAAGGCAAAGAGATAAAATTAATTTAGATTAACAAAATCAGACCACGGAAAAAACAAAATAATACATAATGCACAAATTATATCTTTGAAAATTTAAATTACCGTATTTTCGCGCATATACCCCGCATACGCGCATAACCCGCACACGCGTATACCCTGCACAAATTACAAAATAAGTAAAAACAAAATCGTACGACCCGCACCCTTATATACCCCGCATGTGCAAAGTGAGACTTGCCGTAAACTACCAGTACATAAGGTTGTTGCTTATCAGACGTCTGTCCCTCGAGACGCAATCGTGCTGCAGTTGTTGTTCCAACAAGCGATACATGGAGTGTCACACGCGTGTGAAATACGATACGAGCCTACGTCGTATCTGTAGTATGTTGTTTTGACAGAAAGTCGTTGACCTAGTTATCTGGTGATGGTAGGAGAAAGATTTGATGCAGCAGCTGAGCTGGGCCCTACGATTGGCCTGATTGTGCATCGGCTGGTGCTCGGCCTTATTGTGTGGGCTATTAATTCCTGGGGTAATCAGCAGCACGGGTATTCTTGTAGTTTGAACTTCGTAGCGTATAGTGTGCAGCACGTGCAATTAAAGTGTATAAAAAAAGTATAAATTCTAATCAGTACTCAGTAAAGTCTTTTAAGCCTAAAAATGCCAAAGCGTAATTCATATACAGCCGATTTTAAGCTGCAAGTTTGTGCAGTTGCTGCTACAAAGGGCAATAGAGCTGCTTGAAGACAGTATGACGTTGATGAAAAGTCAGTTCGCGAATGGCGAAAAGACATTGAAAGTCTACAGCAAATTAATCCCCGCAAAAGAGCTCGTCGAGGGGGAAAGGTTAGATGGCCACAGCTGGAGACAAACCTCGCAGCATGGGTTCGCTCTCAGCGTGAAAACAACAGGGCAGTGTCAACTGTTGGTATCAAACTGAAGGCGAAAATAATGGCTGCTGAAATGAAGATGGATAATTTCACTGGTAGCAACAACTAGGTTTTTAAATTCATGACACGTAATCAGCTGTCGGTTCGTGCACGGACAACTGTTGGCCAGAAACTGCCAGAGAATTGGGAAGTGAAAGTTAACGACTTTCATGAATTTGTTTAGAAAGGATATCGTTGAACAGAATTTAAATCCTTCTGCTGTCTATAATATGGATGAGGTACCCATGTCTTTTGATATTCCGGCAACTCGCACTGTAGCGGAAAGTGGTTGTAAAACGGTTGCTATTACCACAACTGGACATGAACGCACCTGCTTCACGGTTGTCCTGGCGTGCTCAGCTGCCGGTGAGAAGTTGAAACCATTGATTATATTCAAAAGAGTGACAATGCCACGTGAGAAACTGCCTCAGGGAGCAATCGTACTGTGCAACAAAAAAGGCTGGATGAACACGGACGTGATGAAAGAGTGGACTGAACGATGCTTTCGTGCTAGACAGGGTGGATTCTTTCTGCCGAAGTCGTTGTTGATTTTTGATGCAATGGCTGCACACAAAGAGCCGTCTGTTCACAAACAGATCAATAAGACCGGTGCGCACATTGCTGTCATTCCGGGTTGCTTAACATGTAAGCTTCAGCCACTTGACATCGCTGTTAATCATCCATTCAAGTGTTTTGTCCGCAACGAATGGGAGAAATGGATGAGTGAAGGAGAACACACATTCACACCATCAGGAAAGCAGAGACGTGCTACGTACATTAAAGTATGCAAATGGGTTCTGGCAGCGTGGCAGCAAATCAGCACTGAAACTATTCGCAATGGTTTCAAGAAGGCTGGCCTGCTAACAGTTAGTGAAGCTAATTCAGAGCCAGCAGTAGAGGGCAGCTTCATTTCGGCCGACAATGTGAACGCTGATACTGACGATGATGATAGTGATGAAGAGTCGATTTATGACCCAACTGCTGTTACCAACATGCTTCGTTTATTTGAAGAAGACAGTGAATATAATACGAGTTTCGATGGCTTCACTAACTATAGCGAGGACATTATTGAAAAATTTTTAATTTAAGTGCATTTCAAATTTGTTGATTATATTGCAGATGGTCGGTGATTATAATAGTTAAAGTTCCAGAATTTTTTTCGGGAATCATTTGAATCACTAAATCCTTTGTAGTGTTGAGAACTGATGGATATGTTAAGCTTATGTATCTAATTTGGTCAGCATTGATACACAGCTTCCATTGAATATTCACCTTGACATTTCAATCATCATATCTTCGAGTCATTATAACCATTCTAAAAGAAACCAAGAAGAAACCTTTAAAACTTTATTATTTCAGAAATTCGCCACAAAAGGTACTTTTTAAACAAAACTCTACTTCCCCAAAATAAAAGAAAAATAACTTCTAAAACAATAGATTTTTTAAATCCAAAAAAGTAAAATACATTACCCGGGTCTTTGTGCGCACACATAGATATATAAAACTTCAAAACAACGCGCACACAGACGCGATAATTAACATCAAGATTGACCAATTTGTATGCAATGTATTTATTAATTGTGTTGTTGTTTTTACGCGAAACCTTTATTATATAATTTGGTGATAAGAATAAATTAAAATATAAAAAATCAATTAACATTTTTGTTAAAATTACTAAGAATTTTAACTACAATTAACAGTATTCAGACAAAAGGCCGTTGGAATTAAAATAAACTGTAGAATTATTATCATTGTGAAATTAACAATAATAATTGTAATTAAATAATATAGTCCTCTTGAAAAATAATATAATCCTTTTCAGCTGTTGGATGATGAGGGTAGGCCCATCACCACATTAAACCTTAATAAGTAATATAAGACAGGGCCCAGAAGATATAGGGTCAATATAAACGCCGAAGAAAGGCGATAGATCCATGCAACCCATGTCAATTCAATTCAAGTTAATTCGAAACAAACATGAAAAATTGTTTATCTATGAACTATTTAACAATTTGTGCATATTTTATATCCTTTATGTAAACATTATTGATGTGTATTGTTATTTTGATAATTAATTACTGTTTGATTATTTATTTATGATATCGGGTATATATATTTAATAGACTGAGTATTTTATTTTTTTAGTTAACCATTTAATCAGTAAAAATAAATGATTACAATATAATTTTATACAAGGGAAAAATATTTTAATAATTTTTAATTAAAGAAAAAATTTCTTTAATAAAATAAACAGCTGAAAAATTCTTTAAACTCTAATTCAAGTATTTTTGAATAAAAAAATCTTTCCTTATATCATATAATTTATTATTCAGAAAATTAATATAATTTATTTTGT
The DNA here is from genome assembly GCA_959609185.1 of Schmidtea polychroa. Classification (NCBI taxonomy): domain Eukaryota; kingdom Metazoa; phylum Platyhelminthes; order Tricladida; family Dugesiidae; genus Schmidtea; species Schmidtea polychroa. The sequence continues at coordinate 97,176 of CAUHTR010000246.1, forward strand.
AATATTAGCTGCTTCAAAAATTTAATATAAACACCCTACATATTTTTAGTATTATTGTCAAAAATTAGCGTATAGCAATTTCGAAGGTTAATCCGGAGAAATAATTAAAATCCGAGAGAGTATAAAATTGTCTCACAAATCTTTTAAAAAGAAAGCAGTAATTTTTTACCTTAGCACGCATCATATAACATTCTAACAAAACATATATTTGCAATCATTTTAAAATAACTCGAAAGTAATTGATTAAAGGAAATAATTGATAATACGATTCAATTCGAAAATTGTTTATTTTGGGTAATTTTATTTATTAATAAATATTTATATCTAGACTTTTGTTTTATTTATATAAGAACCAGACAAGTTGAGTGTTTCAATTATTGGAACCTCAACACAGCTCTATTTTTTTTTATAATTGAAAATAATATAATTTTTTTCAGCTGTATAAAATTTGTATAACTAGCGACATAAAATCAGTTTTGTTCGCCAAAAAATATTTACTTTGATTCCTGAGTCTGCCAGAGTTATTCTCCACGAGATTTTAAGCATTTAAAAAGACAGACAAAAACGTCTTACACCTGTTTTTGCATGCAAATGTAAGTAAGTATAACATAACATATAACCATTTACATACCACGCACGATCGCTGTAAATTTTGAATTTGAAAAGAGAAATCAAAATTTTGAAAAGTCATAATAACATCAACCAACGACTTGTTGAGGAAAAAATGAAATTAAACAATTATTGCAAGAAATTGAAAAAGGATGCCTTATTTCTCCAACCATCTGCAGCAAATTTTTCAACCAAATTCAAAGAGTGCGCTGCACAAGGTATAAAATGTTCCAGTTTATTGATATTCTTAATTCGTGCTTGTAATTCTGAATAAATTCCGGGCATATATTTAGCATTATTATAGATTGTCCTCTCTAAGTTTTTATTTCAATTTTATTTACATTTAAATATTGTAATTTTTCTCTTTCCATATCTTCCTCTTTATGTCTTATATCTTCCAAAAATTTCAAAAGATGTTCCTTGGGAACTCCATTTTTTCCATATCTAATAATAAAAGTTAGTTGATCAGTTTGTGATAAATCAGGAGTAGAGTCAACACTAATCGAGTAATATTTTGCTTCTTTGACTTCCTTAAATATTTGTTGTTTTACTTTTTCGGCCATTAATATAACAATTTGTTCGATTACAATTGACGATAACTATGTCCTTCTTCTCCTGGATTTCCATATTTTTCAATATGCACAACTAAAAACAGGTCAAATTCGACAACTAATACACATGTCATTAAAAAATTACCATTATTGAAGTTTCCAATTATTTGAGTTTTTCCTCTCAGAGGCAATGTTCTGCTTGCAAGTTTTTGTATAATTCAAACAATCCATTTGAGCACCTAAACCCAGGCCCGACGCTAGAGTATTTGGCGCCCTAGGCAAACTAAAAAAATGGCGCCTCTAGTTTAGAAACAAACCCAATAATTAAAGAAGTAAATGAAAATAAAATAACTATACTTCATTTATTTATTACACAAAAATATATATAAAAACAAAAACCATTTAAAATTTAAAATTTAATTCAGTGTCTTCTATAGTTTCTAATACAATTTCTTCTATAGGTTCTTCAACAGTTTCTTCAATTGTTTCAACTTCAGTTTCTTCTATAGTTTCTTCCACATTCGTATGTGGAAACTCAGTCAAAATAGGCACCTCTGCATTTCTAGTTGTAGAGTTCCTATCCATTTGCTCTTCCAAATTGCAGTCTACTTGTTTTCTCGGAGTCATTTCATTTCGATTTTATCTTGTGATTGTTGACGACAAATATATTTCAGAAAAGCACCTTCTTGCTTTTTTTCTTCATTTTTCTTTTCAGCTTTACGTTTTCTATTTTGTGCGCCAGATAATTTTTTTCTATCTGCCATNTAAAACTAAAATATAATTAGTAATAAATAATTACTAAAAATAGAATTATAGAAATTATTTAAAAAATATATAATAAAAATAGTAATTAACCAATTACTATTAATAGAATTAGGTAAGTAAAAATTATATAAATAGTAGATAAAAATTAGATTGGAGGACGGAAAAATCGGACACGGCAGATAAGAGCGAGAAGTAGTTCAAGAAAGTTGATATAAATAGAAACCGATTTGCTCGCATTTAGCGACAGAAAATTTACATTGAAATTGGATAGACAATCATTTGATAGCCTTAGTTGATCAACAATTATCGATTAAAATACATTAACAAATAATTTGGAATTTTTTTCATTTATACAATCGCTTATCTCTAATTTCTATTGGAGAATTAATTTAAGAAAAGGGAAGGATAGATTAGCAAGCTCAACAACCCATCTGAGGTTCATATTCGTTTTCGGAATATCTTATAGTTAGTATTACTATTGTTTTATTTTTGAAAATATTTATTTACTTATTTTAACTAAATAAAGGGACACTATAACGTCATCACTGATTTTTGTGTTGTATCGTTATTTAATATTAATATTTATTTGAAAAGAGTTAACCAATTTCTGGGTTGACTCTATCGCGTAAAATTTGGTAATCTACCCTGTTTCTTTTCCTTACACCTATATCGGGCTGTTGGCGCATTTAGGGCCAGCCTTGATCCTTAGTAACACTCTTTAGGGCGGTTTGAATAACCGTTTTCTGTACTTAGAGAAAGCAGCGTGTTGTATCTATATGTACATATTTAAACGTGTAACTAACTTTTATTGATAAATAAATATTTAAAACATATCCCTTATTTATTTATTTACCTACACGCGTAAATTATTTACTTGGAGTCAGATAGAACGTTTTTTTGTGTTAGTTCGAATACATACCCATCGAACCTAACATTTTGGTGAGCCCGACGTGATAAAATTATCAGCGGGTAGATATTGAATTAAAACAAAATAGCGTTAGGAACTAGAGCCAGAGTAAAACTGGAAAATCAAATGGCAGAGGAAGCTAATGTAAATGCATTTGCCAGATATCCCGCTCTGCCCGTAAAGGCATTCAGCGGTGATCCGGGAGAATTCCCAGAGTTTATGTCTGAATATTATCAGATGGCCAAAGCATATGCCTATCCAGATAATATCATGATACAAAGGCTACCTATATATTTGAAGGGGCTGGCAAGAGAAAAATATAATGACATTATGGCATTACCAGTTGCTCAAGTACCGAAAACATGGGCCGAAATGAGAGAACAAATGACTGCTCGAATATTGCCCGGAGATGCGGGAAGAATATTTAGACAACAATTTTATCATCGAAAACAAAATGCCAATGAGCATGTGGGGGAATTTGCACACCAGCTATCATTAATTGCTGAAAGAGCATTTGGTCCAAAAACCACATGGGCAAAGCCAACAGAATTGTTAGTTAAGGATCAGCTATGGGCAGGACTTACTCCTACAATGAGGAACGCTCTAATATTACATACTAGTGATGATTTTGATGAATTGACACGGAAAGCAGTCGTAATTGAAAGCAGCTTGGAAAAGTCAACAATGTTCCTTGTAAACAGTGAGAGAACACCAGTAGAGTGTTTCAATTGCCATAGAAAAGGGCATATAGCGAAAGATTGTACCAGCAGGAAAATTATGGACAATCGCAAAAGTATACAATGTACCAAATGTGGACGGAATAACCATGGTGCGGAAAATTGCAGAGTACAGAATTTGCAATGCAAAAAATGTAAACGAAAGGGATATGTTGCTGCGGTCTGCAAGTCTAGAAGTCCTCAGAACAGCAATAATTTTAGTACCATCAAAAGAGATGATGTATATTCATCAGGAAAGATAAAATGTCACGGATGTGGGAAATTCGGACATATGATGAGGTCATGTCCTCAGAACCAGAGTGGAAATACGAGTCAGTTCAATAAAAATACCGATAAGGGTAATGTGAACAAGTCTAAGACAACTTTCATGGTTAACCAGGATCAAGGGTTAACGTATCTGCAACAACTGGAAATGGAAATCCAGGAGGAAAAGAATAGGTTGGCTAGATTGACCGACCAAGAAGGCACCATCTTCATGGTAGAAGTTGGAAGAGATGAATAGAAACCCAACAATTAACCCAGCGACTAGGGTTGGAATTGCAGAAATCTCCACGAGATGGAGAAACTATAAAGGAAATACTTGACTGGATGTTAGTATTACGAATACCAGTAGATTTGTTGGAAGCAATAATCCCACTTATACTACCAGTGGTAAAGGAAACAAGCCCATTCCAGACGCAAATTGAAGCGCTGATGAGGAAAAATGGGAAAGCTATCCGAAGTCAGCCTGATAGACAAGGCAACATTAATCTAGACGTGCGAATGATGGGAAAAGAACCATTAACAATGATTTATAATTGCTATATCAAGGTTAAAATATTGAGGAGAGATGTAATTGCCACCGATCAAACTACAGGTATATTCCTGATAATGGTCCATGGCAGGCAAGTGGATGATGATGAATATTTAGTGGATGTGGGTTGTCTACCGCTGGCAACAACCACGGTAATGATCATCCCAGTAACTCCACCAGAGTCCCAGTGGTCATTAATGAGACTGCCAGATATAGCAAACGAAATTGCGGAAGAAATTGAGGAAATAAGACTAGAGGAAATTAATCCCTGTCCAATGGTGGACATTGACGAGGAAGATTACTTCTCAGAATACGTCAGATTAAATCCAGGAGAAACAAACGTAGGAGCTACTACGTCACAAGCAGTAACAAATCTGGAGACTGAAAAACCTCCGGGGAAAGTGAAAAAAGATGCACGAGGACGTCCTAGAAAGGATCAAATGAAACCTCCACCCAAGGAGCAGTTAAATCCAGAAACGATTCGGAAAATTCAGTTAAAAACATTAGCAGGGATAGCCCAAGAAATGGACGACCAGGCGGGAGATGAGACAACGTCAGAAAGGTCGTTATTGTGGCAACGTATCCAACAAATGATCGGGATTATCAGGCCCGAATGGAGAATTCCAAAAATCAAGGGGATCGAAGTAAAGAAAATAACGAAAGAGGTCAAGAAGACAATGGAAAGAGTATCCAAAGATGTATCAACTAGAGATATACAGGATGCCATAGAAGCATTCGTGCAGCAAGGATTAACGAGAGGGAAAGTGGTGACATCACTATCATTGTTAATTCAAAATGCCTTAGCCCGGGTAGGGGACGATAAAAGGCTTATAGAACGAGAAATCGATCAAATAGTCGAAATGATAGATTATTACCTGGAGGTATGGATGACCGTAAACAAATTTTGGGAAAAGGAAACGATTCCAAAACCACGATATGAAGTCGTGGAAGAGGCCATAAACAATGGTAGTCCAGGCACAGGAAACATGACAAGCATGATCCTGATGTTCCTAGTGATGATGGGCATATTAAAACAAACAAATTCATTAACAGTATTTGACTGTGGAAATCCTAAACTATCTCGGGTATATTCGCTAGTAGATGCAATTGAGTACAAAGAGGCGTATCCCGAGAAGGTTCATCAAGGGGAAAAGGTAGAATATTACGTCTACCAAGAGAGTGAATTTTATAGAACCACGATAAAGGAATGTAGAGTTCAGAGAGCTACGTTCGAATATTATTGCGGTAGTAATAGCTATTCTGCTTTTCTATCCGCAACATTAATACCAAGACCGGTAAACATAATGCCCGAAGATTGCTTAGATGCATTTCGAAAAGGAAGTGTGAGGATAGACAACGAGGTATCAATCTCAGCAGAAATTGGGAAAACATTGGGAATAACAATCACTCGAGGAGGAACAATTGCCTCAGATGGAACCTGCGAAGGTAGAAAGAAAATTCGCGGTAGCAATCTAGTTTCCTATGTGGTAGACATAGAAGATTACTCAGTGGAGCTACGAGAATACGAGGGAACATTCAATGTGGCCACAGGAAAATTGATGGCACATCCGCAATGCAATGCCAAGTTCGGTAGTTGTAAAACGGGAACCACCACATTAATTTACGAACAAATGAGAGATCATTGTGAGTTGGCTTTCCTCAAGAAAATTCCTTTTAGAAAATTAAATGGAACTAAATATCGGGACTCCCAGAATCCAGAAAAGGTTTGGGATAAAGCAAAAACGTTGAAGAAAATCAACAAACAAGAGAAGGAAGATATCGGAGAGGAAAACACACCTCTAGTATTGATATCGGAAGACAAGACGGAAGCAATTCGATTTGTCCGAAAAGATAAAAAGACTAAATGTGGGAAAAGAGTATACGAGACGAACTACAAAGGAATTTTCCTGTCAAGAGAATATATTCGGAATTCCAAGGTCCTACACGTAAAGGATATCAAAATCACGAATTACATAAATAATAAAGTAGATTATTTATATCATGATTTGCAAGGACAAATGCAAGATATGTATCAAGAGGTGATACTAAACGATTGCAAGCTTAATCGTGAAATAGTCCGAAATAGATTAGCAATATCTATCGTTAACCCAGAGTTGGTTACTCCAATGTTATTGGAAGATGGAATGTTTGGCAGAATCATGGGAGAAGCTATATATAGCTATGAGTGTAAACCAGTTGAAGTACAATTAGCCAGATTTAATCAATGCACTCTAGAACTGCCAGTATCTTACCAAGGAAAATTAAGATTTGTTATGCCAGTAACCAGAAAGTTACTCGAGGAAAACGCTAAACCTCAACCAGCTATATGCAACCCGGCAATATCACCATTATATAAAATAAATGACATGTGGATATCTCTGCCGGAAAGAAAACCATCTACACAACGGGTAGAGACCCTGGAGGTAACTAAATTAAAGGATAATCTGGAATTCAAGTCATTAGACGAATTAGCAAAAGGAGGGATCTATACTCCCGACGATATCGAGGAAGCAAGAAGGACATTGCTATTCCCACAAATCAGAGACAGAGGTATCACGGAAATTATAAGAACAATTTATCATGATAGCTTAATACGACCAGACTACAATTTATTATTTGGACCGGAACACTATAAAGAAGCAGCAAAGAACGTAATGATGAAAATATGGGGACGATTTACCAATTTTGGTATTTTCGTCGCGGGATGTTCAGGAATTTACGCAATATTTGTAATTTAAAGCTGATAATTACACAACTGATGTCAACATATAGCATATTCAAAATTGGGGGATGGTCATGGAAACTGCTATTAGGACTATGCCCTATGTGTGCAGAGTTTGCATTATTCAAACATCACAGAAAGGAAATTAAAGAAATTAGACAGAAACATTTGGTCAAACATGAAGTAATTGGAACAGAAATGGAGGAGTATTCTAGTTATCGGGACGATAACAATTCAAAGGGAGGAGGTAATGGAGGCTCTCGTGAAACATCTTCAAGATCAAATCAATCACGAAAACAGAACTACAACAAAAAACCGAATCAGCAACAAAGAAAATCGATATTTAAGGAATATCTCCCTCCATATGACCAATCAAAGGAAATCTACGTGAGAAAACAATCCTCAGAAGGAGAATATGACAGTTCCGACCAAAAATTCGACATAAGGTCACCCAGATTCAAGAAAAGTCCAAGATATGTACAATTGCCAACTTTGAGGAGTTTACCATCCGCACCAAACGAAGGGCGGGAACATTCAAGGGAAACAACACTCAGAACAGGACGACACCAATGGAAAATCGGTGAAGATACCATATTTAATAATCTGACATGTTCAACATTGCCAGAATTACCTAAAGTGCACTATCCAAAGGAAGCGTTAGAGTCAATTAAAGCTAAATTTAAAGAGTATAATCCTCAACTGAGTGATCCTGAATTACTGGAAGCAGAACAAACGAGAGCAAATACAATCGGTATCTCGCACGATACTATCTTGATGGTCAATAACCCAGTGAACTTGGATAAAAAGCCAATGATAAAAATAAGAGTGAACCGACATACAGTTAATGCGGTGATAGACTCAGGAGCAGACGGTACCATAATCGAAGCTAAATTGTTAAACCATCATGAACTGCAATCGCTAAAACCGGCAGGAGTAAAATTAACAGGAGCAAACGGATCCTCATTAAACGTAATAGGGTCATTATCATGCCAGATTAAGCTATGTGACCAGGATCTCCATCACGACATCATAGTGATGAGAAGTCTCCCAGCCGAATGTCTATTGGGTATGGACATCCTAAAAAGACTACGAGGAGTAGTATTCGATTGTGCATCTGGATTGTTAATCCGAGCTCGAGGTAAAAAGAGAAAAATTTACAACGATGATACAGCTTATATAGATCATACAACTATCATACCACCCAGAGCAGAAACAGTATGCTTTGTAGCTACAAGCAATAATTGGGAAGGTGAAGTTGTATTTGAACCAGACGAAAAATTTTCGGAGAAATACAATATACCAGTTACGCATAGCGTAGGTTTAATAGTCAATGGCAGAATACCAATCAGGGTAGCCAATCTGGACATTAAACCACTTTACTTATATCCAGATACCAGAGTGGGCAGAATCTGGAAACAAAACGAACCACAAGCCACGGGAGAAGAGTCGATACTCACCGTAAAGGCAAAAGAAAGAGATCCAGACATTGAGTACTATGATGCACCTACAGCAAACAGCAAAGTGCTAACTAGAAAGGAAAACATTCAAGTAAATATGTTATTGAGGAAATATGACCAGGTATTCGCGAAACATGAATACGATCTGGGAAAGACAAACTTGTTAGAACATGAGATTTTTCTCACCAATACAAAACCTATAAAGTTGAGACCATACCGTATTCCATTCAATCTGGAGGAATCAGTAGATAAACAGGTGAAACTGATGTTAAAACATGGCATAATCAGGCATAGTAAATCACCATATCAATCACCAATGATAGTGGTGGCCAAGAAGGATGGATCAGTACGATTATGTAACGACTATCGCATGGTTAACGAAGCAACATGCAAAGATAGCCATCCATTGCCACTGTTAGATTATATCTATGGACGCATGAGAAACGCAAGGTTCTTCTCAGTAATGGACGCCCAAAAGGGATTTTATCAAATTAAGCTAAAAGATGAGACTATACCAATAACAGCGTTTTCTACGAGTATGGGTCATTACGAATATAAAGTAATGCCATTTGGACTCACCGGAGCTCCAGTCACATTTCAAAGAGCAATGAATTTGATGCTCATGGATGTACATCATGCGATGGTATACATTGACGACGTCATAGTATTCTCGCCAAATTTGGAAAAACACTTGGAACATTTGGAAGATGTGTTCAAGAGGTTGATCAATGCTAACATGAAAGTGAAACCAACCAAATGTAAATGGGCCGAACCAGAAGTGGTATATGTTGGCCATATTATATCACGAGACGGGGTTAAACCCGATCCAGCTAATGTCGAAAAGGTAAAGAATTTTCCGGAGCCTAAAACCGTTAAACATATCAAAGGGTTTTTAGGCCTAGTTGGATACTATAGAAAATTCATTAGAAACTTCTCGGTTATAGCTTTTCCACTCACGCAGTTAGAAGGCAAAAATGTCAAATTTGCGTGGGGAACAGAACAGCAAGAAGCATTTGATATGCTCAAGGAAAGACTCATCAAGCCACCTATATTGCGATTTCCAGACTTTGAGAGACAATTTTTGGTTATGACAGATGCCAGCACTCGGGGCATAGGTGCTGTGCTAGGTCAGAGAGATGACCTAGGAGATGAGTATGCAATTGCATACGCTAGCAGAGGATTAAAACCGCACGAAAGAAACTACGCAGTGATAGAACTAGAGGCTTTAGCAATTGTGTATGCTATAACCCAGTTCAGGACTTATCTATGGGGTCGAAAGATCATAGTGTACACCGATCATAGACCATTACAGTGGCTGACGAAACACACAATGGATACATCAAAACTGGTCAGATGGGCATTAATTTTACAGCCATATGACATAGAAATCCATTATAGAAAAGGAGATCATAATGGAAATGCAGACGCTTTATCGAGAATGGACCAGGAGGAGGAAGCAGAAGATGTGAAGGAAGGACGGCTCGAAGGGACTATCTTCACATTGACTCGAGAAGCCAACCGGCTAGCTGATTTAATGGAGGCACAAAAATCTGACGAAGAAATCAATATTATTCGACAAGCCTTAGAAGCGAAATACGTGCCCACAGAATTCACGAAATACTGGGAAAAGAATAAAGACAAGTTTGTGCTGGAGGAAGGATTAGTCAAATATTCAGATGTAAGAGACAATGTTATAATGGTCCCTAAGAAATACCGTGAAGCACTCATGTTGCAGTATCACGATGGAGCCTTAGGAGGCCACCTGTCATCTAGAAAAACATTGTCAAGGCTAAAACAGAAATACTTTTGGCCCGGTATGAAACCAGATGTTAAAACCTGGTGTCAGACGTGTAAGATCTGTATCACCAGAAGAAATACCGGAAAGAAACCACACGTACCAATGAAGCCGATGCCAGTACCATCTACACCTATGGAAATGACGGCCATGGACGTGCTGGGGCCATTCAAAGAATCTAATAGCGGAAACAAGTACATATTAGTGTTCTGCGACTACTTGACTAAGTGGCCAGAGGCCTATCCGATGCCCAATCAACAAGCTGATACAATAGCTAGAATTTTCGTTGAACAAATTGTCTTTAGGTATGGAGTACCTACAAAGCTATTAACGGATCGGGGAGCAGATTTCATGAGTAATTTGCTCAAAGGAATAAATGATTATTTCGGAGTTCTAAAGTTGAACACTTCCCCATATCACCCACAGACGGATGGGCTAGTAGAACGATTTAATGGAACATTAGCTAATATGTTAGCATCATATGTAAATTCAGGGCAAACGGATTGGGACATCCACATTCCATCCTGTTTATTTGCATATAGAAATGCAGTACATGAAGGAACAGGTGAAACACCATTTTACCTAATGTATCTGAGACAAAGTAAAATGCCAGTAGATCTGTTGTTTTTTCCGAAGGCCACACAGTACTTGGATCAGGAAAATTATCTGATGGAAATGAGGGAAAGAATGCAGGAAGCATGGGCTAGAGCAGGTCTCAGTATAAAATATAATCAGGAGGCATCCAAAGATTATCATGACCGAAAAGCCAAGGATCATGGTATATTGGTTGGAGACCAGGTGATGTTGGAAAGTCATTATAATAAGAAAGGCTTATCACCAAAACTCATGCGAAATTTCAAAGGGCCATACGAGGTATTGAGAACCACAGATACAAATCTCATATTACAACTTGTAGCCAACAGAAAAGCAGAACCAATAATGGTGCATGCTAATCGGTGTAAAAAGTGCGAAATCTCAACTAAGGGAGTCTCTGGAAATCCAAAAGTAAAAGCACCAGAGAAACAAGCGAAACCAAACATTGATGTCACAACCATTAAGGAGATTTACGACAATTTACGAGTCATCTGGGTTGATGACATTTCACCAGACACCCGGAAAGAGGTGGTGTCTTCACAAATACAGCAGATGGAACCTGGTACCTCAAGCAGGCAGAAACCTCTAGCTATGGAGAGCTATGCGAAAGAAGATGTCCCCAGGTCGAAGTTGCTGAAAATAGTAGAAGAAGATTCCTTGTCGCCGCCAGCCATTTCAATTGCTGATGAAGACGACTATGCCACTTGTGAGAGTGCAGACGATAACTGCCTCCAAGTCACCCTTACCAATGACGGTAGAGTGGTGAATTCGGCTAAAATGGAATCAGAAAAACCACAGCCAGCAGAAAAGTTAGTTGAACGGGTCACCAAGATCCTGAAAGCGTTGGCCCCGTTGGGTGAACCCAAACAAGGAGGGGAAGGAGGAACATTACCCCAAGCCGTAGCACCATTACTTAAGCTACAAGATTTGAAGTTTAAAAAGAAAACAACGGAAAAACCCCCCAGAAAAAGGACAAGGAGAAAAACGTCCCTACCTCTGCAAAAAGGAAAAAGGAGATTTCTAAGAGTACGAAAAAGAAAATGCCTAGGATATCCATCCAGGATGAGGATGACGATCTCTTAGAAACCCACTATCATCCACCAGATCCTGCGTTGACCAAGATATTGGCAACGAAGAGTGAACCCACGATTGCAGGAGAGCCTATTATCGTGAAGGAAGGCGAGTTCGTCGGAAGGGGCAACTCAATCAAAATACGGGAAGATCTCGACAGGGAAGATCCTAGTTGGTGGCAGAGACCCGACAGCAAATGGAAACCGCGTATCATGGAATACGACGGAGGCCCAATCCATGAAGTAGCCGTGTCCAATTTCCCCGATTACGGAGTATTGGAGGCTAATGAGGTCTCATACATTATCTCCTCAATTGTGTACAAAGAGGTGAGTACACGGGAGACTTTGGTGGTCAGTTACAGACCTGACATTGTAGAACAAAGGATCCGTAACGAAAGTGCCAAGGTCATGAAAAGGAGAAAATACTAGCAATTCGGCTATGTCTTCAATGGACCTAGCAATTTGCTATACGTCCTCAATCCCAACACCTTCGACAACTCAATCCAATCCAGATATTCAAATTGATAGACATTATGAACAACATTTGATTAATCTGATTTTTGATTTTGTTTAACAATCTTTGATTATTTTGATTTTGACTTTGATTACTTTATATATATTTTAATCAGTTGTTTTATTTTATTTTATATTTTTATTTTTTTTGTATCAGCTGCAATTGTCTTATCTTTACCGCTTTAATTTTCGGGACGAAAATCTTGTTAGGGGGAAGACATGTTGGGGTTCAGTAGGAACCGAAATTGAAGGTTCGAAATTAAATAATAATTAAAATAATAATTAATTACTAAAATATGAAGTAAAATAAAAATAGTATTTTAAAATTACCAAAAATAGAAATTAAACACTAAAAATAAAACTAAAATATAATTAGTAATAAATAATTACTAAAAATAGAATTATAGAAATTATTTAAAAAATATATAATAAAAATAGTAATTAACCAATTACTATTAATAGAATTAGGTAAGTAAAAATTATATAAATAGTAGATAAAAATTAGATTGGAGGACGGAAAAATCGGACACGGCAGATAAGAGCGAGAAGTAGTTCAAGAAAGTTGATATAAATAGAAACCGATTTGCTCGCATTTAGCGACAGAAAATTTACATTGAAATTGGATAGACAATCATTTGATAGCCTTAGTTGATCAACAATTATCGATTAAGATACATTAACAAATAATTTGGAATTTTTTTCATTTATACAATCGCTTATCTCTAATTTCTATTGGAGAATTAATTTAAGAAAAGGGAAGGATAGATTAGCAAGCTCAACAACCCATCTGAGGTTCATATTCGTTTTCGGAATATCTTATAGTTAGTATTACTATTGTTTTATTTTTGAAAATATTTATTTACTTATTTTAACTAAATAAAGGGACACTATAACGTCATCACTGATTTTTGTGTTGTATCGTTATTTAATATTAATATTTATTTGAAAAGAGTTAACCAATTTCTGGGTTGACTCTATCGCGTAAAATTTGGTAATCTACCCTGTTTCTTTTCCTTACACCTATATCGGGCTGTTGGCGCATTTAGGGCCAGCCTTGATCCTTAGTAACACTCTTTAGGGCGGTTTGAATAACCGTTTTCTGTACTTAGAGAAAGCAGCGTGTTGTATCTATATATACATATTTAAACGTGTAACTAACTTTTATTGATAAATAAATATTTAAAACGTATCCCTTATTTATTTATTTACCTACACGCGTAAATTATTTACTTGGAGTCAGATAGAACGTTTTTTTGTGTTAGTTCGAATACATACCCATCGAACCTAACAATGCCTTGGGAGATTATATGACAAAACCCATGATAATTAATAGATCTTTGAATCCCCGTGCACTTAAAGGCATAATTAAAAACGCTTTACCGGTATATTGGAAAGCAAATTCAAAAGTTTGGGTAACTGCTGATTTATTTAGAAATTGGTTTGTAAATTGTTTTGTTCCAGAGGTAGAAACTTATTTAAAGCGCACTAATTTAGATTTCAAGGCGCTATTACTAGTAGATAATGCGCCAGGTCACCCGCAAGACTTATGTCATCCTAACGTCCAAATAGTGTTTCTACCTCCTAATACCACTTCATTGCTACAGCCTTTGGATCAAGGTATTATTTATACCTTTAAGACTTATTACATAAGAAGATCATTACAATGGATTTTAGACATAACTGATTCAAAATCTATTGATGTAAAGGATGCTTGGAAGCAATTTTCAATTAAAAACTGCATCGATATCATATCCTTATCGCTGAAAGAACTGAAAATTACAACATTAAATCGATGTTGGAAAAAGATATGGCCAGCAGTAGTTGAGATAGAAAACGTGCATGAATCAGGAGAAAATGAAATTGGTGGCATATTAGAATTTGCTAGGTCGATCGGAGGAGAAGGGTTTGTGGATATGGCTATTGAAGATGTGCAAGACTTATTAGTGGAACAAAAAGTTGGGGAAGCAGATTTGGTAGAAATTGCATCCGAACCCCAAGTGAATGAAATCGATTCTAACTCTGATGAAGATAATGAAGTTAATAATTTGACACTAAAAAAATTACAGGAAGGATTAGACTTGGCCAAAAAATTGGAATTATTGTTCTTGGATGTAGACCCTTGCGCTGAAAGAAGCCGAAAATTCAAAAAGGAATTACAAAATTGCCTATCACCATATCAAGAAATTTACAACAACCTTGAAAGGATAAGGAAACAAAGCAAGATTACGGATTTTTAAAAGATATCAGCAGGTGAACAAAATATAAATGCATGTTCAGAAAGTGAAGATGATATTATTCAGCCGAAAAAACGTTCCCATTTAATTGAATTGAGCAGCGATGATGAAGAAAATTGCTAAACTAAATTCATAATATACATTCATATATATTTATGCCGATTTTTGAAAGAAACCCGAGATCGATTAACATCAAAAGTAAATAAAATGAGAATCTCGGAAGGCCATTATCATGCCAGCATTAAGAGACAGCATCTCCTAAGGTGAATATTATCTTTTGTCAATGCATCAACACCGAGCGGAGAATCGGTCAAACTTGAACTTTGATTATTGATTGTTTATTGTTGAGAAAAATATATTTTGTGATTCAAATATACGTTGGGTAGTTTATTGTTTTGATTAAAAGGACACGAGGAGTCAGACGTTACCGACTTAAATTTGCTAAAATCCAAAATTTCCATTAAGGGAAAATTAACAAAAAAATTATTTTCAACAAAACCTATCACTGAATTTGGAAATTTGACTAATTAAATATTTTTAAATAGAATATTTTATTTAATTTTCAAAATTTTTAATCTTTATCTGAATGAAATAAAATTAACCATGAATCAACAGATGTACAGAACATCAACCTCTATGTGTAATCGTAATTGGAACACGAAACTTCTTTTAAAAACTAATGCACAATTAATAATAAAATCAGCAAATCAGATTTGAATATACATAATATACAACATATATATAATTAATTGTAAATCGGAATTCGAGGAGGAATTCTAATAAAATTGGAGATATGTTGGGGTTATACAAAATATATGAAATAAAATATTTTAAAAACAATTACAAATTATCAAAATAAATTAAAATTAATTAATAAAATTGGAAAAAGGTAAAAACCAATATAATCAATTAATTGGCTAATGGGAAACCCGAGCAAATGGGAAGCCTGAGCCAATGGAGAATCCGAGCGATGAAGAAAACCCAAGCACGACAATTTGGAAGGGTAAACAAAAGAAGGGGAATTACGAAGAGGGTTAACAGAAATAGCTAATTAGGAATGATAACCAAAGAAGTCAAAACCAATTAGGTCAAAATGGGGCAATTACACCGATTATGGGAGTATATAAGGAAACTCAAAATTCACATAATCGGCGATAGCCTTAGGTAGGGAAGAAGAAACTGATAGTAGGAGTTAAAGGAAAAAATTAAAAGAAGAAAAGGATTATAAGACAAGGAGTGTTAAAAGAGATTGGATTAGAGAGCGGAACCGAATCGAAAGGTGAACTTATTTTTAAAATCGTACAAGGTTGAGACCTTCCAGAGGTAGTCCGATCAGAAATTGTGTGAAAATTGTGGTTAACTAAAAGTATAATTAATTGTTGAGAGTTGTAAATTTTCTATAAACAAATATACGTTGGGAGTTTGTGTTTATTGATTTTGGAACACGTGGAGTCAGAGTAACCAACGGTTGATTTTGATATCATAAAACCCAACACAGAGTTCAACAAATATGAAACACCAATTGGTTGAAGATAAAAATTGTCAATTGTAAAGAATTAAATAAATACAGTGAACGAGACGAGTAATTTAGAGAAGAGAAATAAACAAGATTGTGTTTTGATTTTGAGAACGATAACTATCGGTTAATTACTCATTCATGAAGCAGTATAACCAATTTGAACAATTTGGAAATAAAGATTTTGTTGGGATTTGAGTTTTATTCTTTTAATTACTGAGTACGAGGAGTCGGATTGAAATTTAGTTCCATGGACAAACATATAAATACTGTAATGCATTGTAATTCCTTATTATTTTTTTTTGTTAGTTGTATGGTTCGAATGTGAATTACAATCTCACACGTTGCACGTGGAGAAGAATTTGTTGGTTACTTATTTTTTTTATTAAATTCAGGTAAATTATCGCTATAGAAAATAGATTTTAAAAAAAATTTTAAGAATTAAAAAATCAATACGAAGAATTAACTGAAAGTTTGCGTCAAAATTAACTATCCTATTATCTATCCTATTATCTAATCTATAATCCTCCTATTCAATTTTGGAATCCAAGACCAACTAATTATCTTCGAGGATTTAGAATACTGCAAAGAATCCCAATTTCATTCCGAAAATCATCAAGTCATTATTTGTTAAATTGTATCATATAATTATAGTTATATCATATATTTTTTATTCGGAATAATACATATATAACATAAAGATATAATATATATAACATCGCTGGATAACCCTACATAATTGGTGTCAGAAGATAAAACAACAAAAACACACACGCACTCAGCATTTGTTCTTTCAATCACGAAACCTTTCAGTTTAGTTATTATAGAACTATAAAGGCTAGTGACACTGTTCGCCGAACACAGTAGGCCATATCCTTCAGATAAACTATTATATTTTTTTTAACACAACAACAAAACAAATAAATAGTAGAATATATAGTAGAATAAATCTCAACCCAAACTCCAACAAAGCAAACACACATTCAACACATGAAAGCAGTAGTTATTATTACAACCCCGAAAATTGTATAATATTGACAAATAAACATAGGATAAATATACATGTGGACAATAATCAATAATATCTATGTGATTATTGGGATAAACATTATTATATTGTGATAACTTATATTTGATTATTAACAATTTGGATGCGATTGATCAACTTATTTATTTATTAAGCTGTAATAATATATTTTATTTTTATTGATTTATTAATTCTTGGTGATATCTTATATTAAAAAATAAACCAATTTACAATTTCATTCAAAAGTTATGAATAATACTAATATATTCTTATTTTAATTTTCTGAGCGTTATTATCGGTTAGTTGTTACTTGTTATTATAATTATTGGTTTAGAGAAAAATCAGTTTCTTTTGGCTTAAATGTTTTCCGAATTGGGTCATTTGTAGCTACTAAAGATTCGGAAGACGTTGCGAAATTTGAATCACCGGTATCAGTGACTGTGAAAAATGACGAATATGAGAAACTGAAATCCATAAGCGAACTGAATTTAATTCCAATCTCTCCTTTCAATTCTTTCAAGCGATTGTCATTTGTGTTTAATTTCTTATATATATATATATATATATATATATATATATATATATATATATATATATATATATATATATATATATATATTACAAAATTTTCAGAAATGGGAAAATGTTTACCATTATTTGCGTCTGTAGAAGATATATATATATATATATATCTTCTACAGACGCAAATAATGGTAAACATTTTCCCATTTCTGAAAATTTTGTAATATTGTTGACATTTGCTCATCCTCATCTGAGAGAGAATTAATTAAATTTTTATATTCCTCATTATTTTGATTGACAATATCGAAAGCGTTATCTATGAAGTCTGATATATTAAAAATATGCTGGAAAAACTAAGTATTAAAAAATATTTCAAACTCTAATAAATTTTATTTTCACTAAATTTTTTAAACAAATATAAATTATCTTTATTTCTAATAGATCAACTGAATATTTAAACACATTTTCATTTTTAAGTTAATTTAAGTTAAATTTCTCTTTTAACCCATTTTTAATTTACTTAAATTTTCCTTTACATATAAAAATAAGTTTTTTACAAAATCCAAAAAATATAAGTTTTTTAACATAACATATAATTTTTCCAGGTTCTGTTGCTATCACCATAACAAATGGAAACCAGGCGGCGCAAACCGGTCAAACCCTATTATTATTATTATTATTATTATTATTATTATTATTATTATTATTATTATTATTATTATTATTATTATTATTATTATTATTATTATTATTATTATTATTATTATTATTATTATTATTATTATTATAAATATTTTATATACAAATTAAGAATATCAGCAAAACGTATTGAGAAATCATATTTAATTATTTTGGGTTAAACTATTTTGTTTAAAATATTTCTGATGAGATAAATCGATTTTTATTGCCAAGTGAATATTAGAAGATGTTACTTTTCAGTGTTGCGTTTTGTTGTCGATCTTATTAACATTAGTGCACAGTGGCACAATTCGACAAAAAATAATAAACACAAAATCGATTTAAAATCAGTTTGCTCCTTTTGTTTATTTTTGTGTTTTGTACTGAATAAATAACAAAAATTAAATTGTTGTAAATTAAGATTTAACATTTTACCAATATTTTATCTTCAAGATCTTCTTTTATTTAGAATTCTTCGGACCAAACTTTTGAAAAATTAACATTTACTCAAAATAATTTTAATATATTTTTTTAATGAAAAAAAGTTAATGAAATTCATTCAATAAACATCCTTAATAACAAAAATATCTTTGAACTGTTTTTATCTTACAGTTATTGATTAATGTGTAAATTGAATGTTTTTTGATTAAATTATTAGAAATAATTGTTGAAAGCACTTTTATTGATTAATTTTGATGACTAATTGTTTTAGATCAATTTTGTCTATGAATAACAAAATAAAATACATTAAATATGCTGGATAAAGGGATAATCCCAAAAATAGTAACAATTAAAATCTGCACTTTCTAAAACAGAAATTTTACTGACTTTTGACGAAACAAAGTGTGTTGACATTCGAAATGGAGTGTCAACAGAAATTTCATATATAAGTAGACTGTTTTCTCAGTCAAATCACCCTAAAATAAAAGCTTTCAAGAAAAATTGCAAATTCAGAAATTGATATTGCAATATAATTTAGAGCATACAAAAATTATATAACCTAGCTCAAGCAACTAGAGAACATAATAAGAAAGATAAAATAAAATAATTATATATATTTTATTTAAAAGGTGATTTTTATTTTTTGTATAACTATTATTGATAAATAAAGTCTTTGAACCAGTGTTTGTGTTCGTATTTATATAGTTATCATCAATTTGAGATTTGAGAACCTCAACACCTGCATGATTAATTGGAAGAGGTGGAGAAAGATTATCGCGAGGAAGGTACATTGTAGGATAATTAATTTTTTAGGGCGAAATCATGAACGAAAGTCTCATAAGGAAGTTTCAGGCAAAGGCGATTTGATTTGAAAACCATTCATCAAATAGATTATTCTACTATATAAGGTAAGTCGAAATTATAAACCACTGACATTTCCCTCAGATAGAAACGAAGAACTTGAAAGAAATTCATTGGAAGTAGACAAAACGAAAGATTAAGCGAAGTCAATAGATCAATTAAGATGGAATCTGGAAAAACGTATGACGCGCACAAAATTCAAAATTTAAAAATTGTACATCAAACTTGACAAGATTAGTTAAATTTACTAATTTTTAATTCAAATTATTATGTGTGATTTAAAAATTAGAATATTTGTATTTCTTACATTACCGTAGATGTTTTATTTTTAAAATTTAATATAGTCTTATACCAATTTAGATAGAAATCGATAGAAATTTAACATTATTATTATTGAATTAAAATGAGAGTTTGAAGACTAAATCAGTAATATATCGATGTTTTTTGATACTCACGAATTTTCGGCACTGCCTTTTTCAAGTGAATTTAAAACCCTGTTTTTCCAAACAACTTAATAAAAGGAAATTGAATTGTGGATATTTTAACAGTTATTTCAAATTTAAATGTTAATCATTCAATTAAGTGCGAAATTTATTTGTTTACAATCATATTTATATTTCTTACTAGAATTATTGACTACCTAAAATACGTAAGCAGCTTAATTATGTTTATTTAGAATCTTAAATATTAAATAATAATATTTTTTAGTTTATAAGTTTTTCATTTCTTATTAAAAGATTAGTAAAAGTGCAATAAAAAATTGCAAATAAAGCAAAAAAAAATTTAGGTGTGCTGCGAAAATTTTAATTCAGCCAAGTGTGCCGTGGTTCAAAAAAGTTTGGACAACACTGATATAAATAATCAATAAATAGCATACTTTCGTTTGATGTAAAATTTTCCGTCTGCTGTTTGTTGAAAAACACAAAAGTAAAATAAATAATTAAAATTAAATAGATTGAATTAATTTAATAATCAATATTCCTTTCTAAAACTATGAAAAGAAAAACATGTGTGACATCATTTAAAGACGAGTGGCTGGATGAGTTAGTAGAAACAAACACACCAAATTCACGCAATGCAGAACGTGTTCAACTTCGGAATATTTTTATTTTTGAACAGGGTAACGGTCTCATTTGCTTGTATTTCCAAATTGCGAAAGTTACCGGAGAATTTTCCACCGGCAAAACTTGGGATGAGGTGTGGAAGCTCGATTATTTAAAACGTCATCTAACGAGTAAATGTCATCAAGCTGGAGTTAATTTGCTGAAAAATCGAAATCCTGCTTTGGGATTAAGTGTACTTGGAATGCTTTTAGAAACTCCAGCTGAAAAGGCAGTCTAATTTTGAGCGCAAACGTTCAAATCCGGACGAAATAAAAGAAATTATTGATAGTGTCTTGTTTGCAGTAAAAATTAACAGCTCTATGCTTTTTGTTCAAGAAATTAATGAGCACATGGTAAAGTATCCGTGAGTATCAGAATGTTGGAAGTAAAAACTACGCGTTTGAATTTTTGGAAGAAATTAACAGTTGTACAAGGTGACGTCATGAATGAAATAGCATCGTCTGCTTTCTACACTTTAACAGTGGATGAAAGTACAGACATTTCCGTTAACAAAATGTTAATTCTTTATTTTAAATATCGGCCACTAAATTCCACAGAGTATAAGACTTCGTTTGGAGGGATTATACAATTAAAAGCTTATAAAATAGACTTAGCACGCATAGTGATTTTTATGTTGTAATGGGCATTCGTGAAGCTCGGCAAAAATAACAGAGTTCCAGCGTTATATTCCAACAACATTGCGTTGCACACCGTGAACACTTAAGTATCAGTGATTCTTGGAAAGAAGTTAAGAGATATCGAAACGTTACACAGACATCTGAATACCCACGTTTTCATCTGCTATCTATCAAATCACTTTATAACTCATTTACTACCTTTCTAGCACATGTCCGAACCGAATCTCCCAAAGTCTGGCCCACGGCCATCTTTCTCGTGCGCAGACAAAAATGCGACGATTCGACAATTGAACGATAACATCGGGGTTCTGATGAAGCGAATCGACACGTTAGAAGGCACGTGGTTCTCCCCGCCACTCATGAAGGAATCAAATAGAAAAATCTTACGCTTGAATCACTGTAGAGACAGCTTGCTCGAGAAAAGTCGGTGTCAGCGCCTCACTATCAAGGCCCAGTTCGAGGCTCTCCATCGCATTTATTCAGAAGCAGAGCTGAAAAATAAGATTAACGAGTTTCCGATCATCGACAAATCGAACGTTTTTCCAATCCATCACCGTGCCGATGAAACTAGTGTTCAGACAACGGCGATTTGCCGAAATCATGGCCCTGAAACGTCCCCTTCAATTATACCCGATGTCATCTTTGTGAGTACCAGCGTGTTATCAACCCAACAGTCTAACGCAATGACATCACCGACAGTCCCAGTGGCTACCACTATCATTCCCATTCAACCAACTCCTCGGAAGCGCAAGCGCCTCACCCGTGCCGAGCGCTCAAAGAAACGTCGGGATGAAATCACAGTCATGGAAGCAACGTTATTTGCTGTCCCAGGCCCAGGGAGAAAAGGATCCATATCCAACACAGGCCTGGCTAATCTTCCTCAATACCGGGTAGTACCCGTTTCGGAATCTACGTGGAGATGGATGTCGCTGCACTTCTGAACGAACCTGACGAGTTTTAATGAATAGGCAGCGTTGACCGCCCTCCGGGAAACGTTCATGGCATGATTAACTATTCCTCGTATTGTGTGATCTTATTGTTTTCCTATGAACATTCTGTGCATTTGGTTTGATGTATGTAATTTCTAAATGTCTTGTCTGAAATGACCCTAAATACAATTCTATATCGTATGTTTTTGTTGCATCGACGGTGTCTAGGAATGATAGAATATTTACGATCTAACAATCGCGCAAAAGAGAAAGAAAGTGGTTAGGAACACCCTCAGTTGGACCAGAGGAGTGTCGGTAGATCGATATTATTTAATAAGGAAGATGTTAGTCCTTCTATCGGCATTCTAGAACCCGAAAGGAGAATACCATGAGGAGTAGTCCTAACACAGGGGCTCACCTGCTCATGAATTCCAACCCATGTGTACATTACCAACATGATCGATATCATGGGTGCACATGTGGAAGTAAAGACAATAATCATAATGGGCGTTTAGGAAGGAGTCCTTCTGAACAGTTATCATTGACCCTAACGACCACCATCACGACACATCCCTAAGCGCCCAAAAATTTGATTGCAATTAAATAAAATTATTCTGTGTTGGGTTTCGATTTATTTGGTTGAATAAGAACACGAGGAGTCAGAGAGATCCGACTTAAAAATAAAAAAACCAACAAAACTTTGGTCATTGATTGTTTTGTGTTGAGTGATATTTTGTGATTCAATATACGTTGGGTGGTTTGTTGTTTCGTTATTTACAATTAAAGGGACACGTGGAGTCAGAGAGTACCGAATCAAATTAATAAAAAGAAACAAATTAACAAAAAATTATTACACAGCATTTTCAATAAGTTTAATGTTTCTTCAAAGTCGCCTAAAATTGGCATTTTTACCAATTTTATCAGTTGATTTTGGTAGGAGTTGATTACGCTGATAAAAGTGGCTAATGATTTATTGGGAATTCGGTGTGCTGACAAAGAGATTTGTTGCAAATAGAGCCGATAAAATTATGTTCCCACAATAATCTTGTTGATCAGCTTTGACAATTAAGTCTCAAAATAGTTAGTAATTAAGATTGTAATAAAGATTATACAAAAATTTAAAAAATTAAAATTAAAACCTCGAATAATATTTAAAAATCACGACAACCTAAAATGTCAAAGTTCTAGAAATGGATTGAAACACCACTAAATAAACCCTAAATAACAATAAACAACTGAAAATAATAATTAAAATTTATATAATTACCAAAAAAACCTCTATATAGAAGATGGTTGTTTTAAGTTTTAATATTCAGTATATTGTTGGTTTTGTTAAATTTAAAATCATGTAATTAAAAATGGAATATTGAAAAATTGAAAAAGTCGACAAATTATCGAATTAAAATTTGAAAATCGGGTCAGATGCAAATGAGATGATGGGAAAGATCATGGCAAGAACGGACTCATCGGAATACAAGTGTCGAAATACAAGAAAACGTTCAAAAATAGAAAATCGCTAATTAATTAATTAATGAAAACCCGAGTAAGTAAACAGAAAGAAAAGTAAACAAAGTGGGTTCTGGAAAATTATTATCATGACAACATGAGTAATGGGAAAACGAGGAAAAGGCAAATATTTATTAATGAAAAAATAATAGATATAATCAATATATCGCAAACAGACATGGTGGAACCAGATTGGTCCTTACATGTCTTTTTAAGGATGCGGGCACAATCATCCGGGTTCCAAATCTTGTCTTTCATGTGAAAAAACCCCGATGATTCTTGTAGGTTTTCCGCGATCCTTTGATGATTCTTTCGATCATTTTCTTCTATGTATCTATGTACTCTGCGAACTTGAATTCCAACTTTCTGAGTATATTGTTGTTATCCTTCATCCAAGTTCCCAGAGAGCAGACAATGAATGTTTTAACAAACTACACATAGAAAAAACAAATAAGGACTCTATTATAGGAAATATGGACGAATTTGAAGTTCTAACAAAAATCAAGAAACACGTATATCAAAAAATAATCGTTGGATTCAACATCAATGAAAATTGAAAATATTAGTTTAGATGATGTATTGGGAATAAGAGAAATGGCAAATAATAAAAAGGCCTTTGTGAAAAACGTTTTAGAAGATAAAATAAAAATATCAAATTTCGCATTTTAAGTTATAAAATTCAAAAGCGACTTGAAAAGAAACAAGAAACCGATATTCTGCTTTAACCTGAACCATCCGGTGTACAAGACACTTGTATAATAGTCAGTATCTTATGTTAGAAGATGGGCAAGTGTTAAAAATCCTGAAATTGAAGTACTATGTAATTGGATACAAAAAGTACAGTCTGTAAAGCCAGGATAAATATAAATGTGAAACAATAATACCGAGAAGCTGTGAGCTATCTAAAAATAGATGCGATATTGCATTTAACTTTGAAAATAATATTTGGTGACATATTATCTTTTAATTTGTCATTTTGTTATTATATTTAATTATTTTTCATATTCATCTTTGGTTTCTTAAATCCTCCCAAAAAATAAAATAAATAAATAATTATGATTAATTAATTAAACCCCCTAGGGGCTAAAAATAATATTACACTTTAGGGTTTAATGTAAATATTGTAAATTATAAATTGGTTTCATTTCACAGAAGATATTTGCATAAAAATCACTGAGAGACAGTGTCTTTGTGGATAAGTGAGGAAAACACTCGAACTAATCTATCAATAATTAATGTTTTGCCACATTAAATAATAACAATAATAATAATAATAATAATAATAATAATAATAATAATAATAATTGGTAATAATAATAATAAATCAATTCACCAAATGGTAAGAAATTCATCATATTACAGGGTATTTGATAAATATATATAATCATTCCACAAATATATATATATATATATATATATATATATATATATATATATATATATATATATATATATATATATATATATATATATATATATATATATATATATATATGTATATCAGTTCATTAATTTATATGAAATTTATTTTCAGACACAATTAAAATTTATCATATAGCGACATAACAATATCCTGCCAAAACGATTAAAATTTTTTTTTGAACAAAATCCAAAAATGAAACAAAGAAAAACAAGAAATCAAATGACACAGGAAAAGTCGGCTTTCATCTCAAGGAAGCACAGCTCGGGAAATAGCACACGCTACAGGGTTTTCCAGGCCCTGTATTTATAAAAGATTGCAGGAAATACAGGAAATACAGGAAACTGGTAATGTTACAGTTCAAAAACCGGGGAGAAAACGAATAAACCAAACCGATCGCACTTCCTTTGTCTCAGAAATCGTACAGAACGATAATAGCTTGACTCTAACGGGGATTAAGGAGGTTCTGAATGAAAATCAAATAGTTTTATCCAAACCCTCCGTTTGTAGACTTTTAAAATCGACACCGACTTTAGAATTTACTTAATTGAAAATCCAACACATGATAAACAATAAATATTTCCCAGAAACTTCAATTTCAAGATTTTCAATGTTAATGTCAATTTTGAATGGTAAATAAATTTATTATAATAACTTATTATTTATCGTTACCCCTAACACTTAACCCGGGCAACTTTCCATTTTATGGGAGAAATTTTCATGTTGGCTAACTTTCATAAATACCCCTGTTAAAAAACTTGTTACTTTTCTCATTCTTCATAACCAAGGTTTACTCGAAGCTGCGCTGGCGATAGGCCACGAATTGAATTTTTCAAAGTTGTACTGACGTTTTTTGTATACCACGAACACGATTTTAATAATATTTTTTTCTTATTATAATATGAAAAATATTCAAAAATATAATTTTTAGAATTTTTAATTTTTATAATTTTACGATTAAACTTTTTAAATATGCATTATATACCATCAATGTTAAACACAAGTAATGTTGTTGGTATTGAAACTTCATACAATGTGATACAATGTAAGATCGTGACTCACAATTTATGAGTACTTGAGACGCTTGCAATTTGTTTTGAGTTTAATACTAATAAGATTGGTCTAAGTGCTTCCGCTTTAAAGCTGCACTTGAATTATTTTCAGTTTTGTATTTACTTAATTCACTTTATAAATACTTTCGAAGTGTGAATATCAAATATTGAACCATGCGGAGTGCTAATGTGTATTATATTATATTTGGATTATAAAGGTAAATTTTAATAATACTATCATTATTACATATAAAGAAATTATTTTAGATTGTTTTAAATTAAAGACGTTCAAAAAAATATTGATAAGAATATTAATAAGTAATAATTAAAGATGTGAAAATTAATGCATCAATTCTATACAGGTAGGGTTCCCAGGGTGGTACTGACTTTTCAAGGTGCACCGGGATGATTTGAAAAAAAGAAAAGCAGTATTTATTCAACATCGCAACTTTATTACACAACATTATAAGTTAAGTTACATTATTAAATTTTTGGTAAATTCAGTATTACCCTTACAAATTTCTTTAATCAATTCTTCATTCTCTATGACCATTAGCAAATCTTTGTTTTCATTCATTTCCATTTATTTTCATGTGAAAAAGAAAGTCAATTACGCATCATACCATCCGCTCTATTATAAACTTTTGAACTATAGAAAAACTTCGTTTTAGGTTGAACTAGATGATGAAATAAAAACGGATTTAACGGTTTTGAAAATAAATTAAGACTAAATTTAGTTCTATTTTCTTCATTATTTATATTATTAACAGTTTCTGTTTCACTGTGATCGGTTACTATTTCAAGTTAACAATTTACAGCTTTTTTTCAATAATAGAAATATCAACATTTTCCATATCTTCATCATTATTTTGAATTTGAAGTAGTTCTATGTGTTCATAAGATCTGACTTCATCTACAGATTCAGACGATGATATACTTAACTCATCATGAAGAACGTTAGCACAGGTGGAAAGTAACCCGGTTACCATATTTTTACCACACCGAACAGGGACGTCTGGCAACCCTAGTACAGGGTATTAATGAACACAAGGAGGAGTGTGTAACTATATCTAAAAGTTGAGGGAGTAAATATTATGACTTCGAATTTCTTGAATGCATTAATTATTTACTCATTAAAAATTTTGTAAATGAATTTTAAAAATCAACTTCCGACACTAAAAATTTATGAAAGAACAGACATTTCTGTGCAATAACTATTAATTTTATATTTGACATTTTGTATGAAAAATGAAGTATTTGGACAGTGCATTTTCTTTGAAAAAAAATAAAATCTTGATATTAAAAAATGGTAATGTTATGGAGTAATTTTTATGTTAGAACGATAAAATGGAGTGGCAGAAAATTTCAAAAAAGAACAATCACATCTTACGGAACAACTTTGAGCGAGAAGACTTCGGTTTAGATCAGCTATGTCCAACCTGCGGCCCATTCAATAATTTTGTATAAATATTTATTGTAATGAAATATCAAATATAAATTTTTATTGTAGTAAAATATTACATGTGCGTTCAAAATTTTTTTTAATGTGTATTTATTTATTTTTTTATACAAAAAAACGGTTACTTTTAAGATTTTTTTTAGTTTTAACACAAAAGACGGTTACCTTCAAGAACTAGAATCTGAGTACAGTGATTTGCTTTTTTATGCGAAAATTCGCTGGTTAAGTCGTGGGAAATGTTTAGAAAGATTTTGGAATTTGAGAGAAGAGATTGGAATTTTTATGAATGAAAATGACCAAAATGTTCCTGAATTATATGATGAGCAGTAGGCTTTTGGATTTATGTTTCCTTACAGATATTACTATGAAATTAAACGAACTGAATAGGCAGCTTTAAGGTGAAAACAAGTTGATCACAGACTGTTATGGAAATATAAAAGCATTCATAACAAAACTGAAACTTTATGAAAATCAATTAAAATCAAAAAATTCTGTCCACTTTGCATTATTACATATATTTAATTGTGACAAAAAAGATTTTTCTAAATATGCACAAGAAATTACCAATTTACTACAAGAATTTCAGGAGAGATTTTCATATTTAAAGAAATATGAGAATATATTTAATATTTTCCTATGTGGAATCATTGTTGTGGAATCATTGTTGTGGAATCAGCTCCAACAAATTTGCAAATGGAGTTAATAGATCTCCAGTCATCTTCTGAATTAAAATATATGTTTGAAGCCAATGATAAAGTTCAGTTTTATAAAAAATACATATGCAATGATAAATTTCCTAATCTAAGAAAACTAGCGATAAGCGTTACAGCTGCAATGGGGACCACGTATCTTTGCGAATCTTTTCTTTTCAAAATTAAAGATTGTTAAATGTAAAAGTCGTAATAGATTAACTGATGAAAATTTAAAAAACCAATTACGATGTGCAACTTCGAAAATACGTGTAGACATAAAAAAATTATCTGAAAAAATTGAAAAACAAGTTTCACATTAAGTAATATGTTGGTATATGTAAAACATAATTTAGTTTGTATAAATTTTTTATAATAAATAAATACGTGCGGCCCACATTATATTTTTATTTTTTATTTTGGCCCAGTAACCAATTTCGGTTGGACACCACTGGTTTAGATGACACAGGAAACAATTTGCAAATATTGTTTACAAATTCTAAATAATTCCCAGTATCGTGTGGCATTATTAGCACTTTATGATGTATTATCTATATAAATATTTATCTATATATATATATATATATATATATATATATATATATATATATATATATATATATATATATATATATATATATATATATATATATATATATATATATATATATATATATATATATATATATATATATATATATATATATATATATATATATATATATATATATATATATATATATATATAAAAGACTATGCATAGGATCACTAATGATAGAATTAACATAGGGAGTTAATAAAGAGTAAGTAAGGAGGTGTAATATTACAAAATATTGATAACAAAAAATTTAACGAAAAAATAATTAGAATAAATAACATTTGATCAGTTAAAAGAAAAATTAATAACAGTGAAAATATTAAAACTTTAAAAGAAAATTTATTGTTATAACATACGTCAGTTGGGAAGTCATAGAAGGAGTTTTATGACAAGATGAAGAAAAGTGTAAAAAGTAAATAATGGAACATGCGAGTAAAACATTAAAAACATATTCGACAAAAAAGTGCTATTCCATTGTTTTTGCATTAAACCATTTCAAACCATATTTTTAATTGATAATTAAACTATTAGATGATCTATGAAAACATAAAGATGCCGCAAGCAGATTCTTTTGATGAACAGCGAAAATAGAATACATGCATATGAAAATCATGTACAAACCTGGTAAAAATATATAAAAAAGCTGGTACATTATAACAAATATCTGAGCTATATTAACCGAATTAATTTACGTACATGAAATATATTTATAAAGGCCCAGGTTTGCATTTACTTACTCACTCAGTCACTCACTGATTCTGTTACACTCAATGCTTACTATGATTATTTTAAAAAATTATAATTATATCATTAACAATTGTAAGTAGTTATTATTATTATTATTATTATTATTATTATTATTATTATTATTATTATTATTATTATTATTATTATTATTATTATTATTATTATTATTATTATTATTATTATTATTATTATTAGTTTATTATCTAACGTGAACCAGAATTGCCTTAATTATTATTTTTAATTTAAAAGTCTGAAATTATTGAAATTCGACACATTTCTTTGTCAAAAAGATTCCACTATATATTCGGTAAGAGAAATTAAATTTTATTTCTTTCGAACCCTAAGTCTATTGATGATTTTTTACGTCGACGACAATTACCTATTATTCCAGCATAACGAATAACGATCAACAAGAGCCAAGAACAGTCTTATGAATACGTCGGCATAAGTCTACAAACTTCAGTGTTTTTGCATGGCAATTCCATGTCACAACTTCCCATTCTCGAAATGCAAATCAAGTCAAGATCAAAATTGAGCCAAATCCTCAACAAGTTCATTTATTTTCACGCGCAATATTGTGTATAGAGAAATTTTGTAATAAATAAATCATTCTTATGAACTGAAAATTAATTACCATTCTTTTTACTGAACTCATTCACATACCAATTTTTGGTTTTCGAACACATGCAATAAGATTTACGTGAAGGAGTTGGGATTTTGAAAAAAGGGGCACCGGAGGCTCCCGAGCAAAACCTAGTGATCAGATAATTAATTAACTTAAATTAAGAAACTTTTCTAAATTGATGATTTTTGTGATCGATTTAAATATTTTTATATTGTTGGATTTTAAATTTAAAAAACAATTGTAGTTAAAAATTAGTTGTTTTAATATTGGGATTTAAGATAGAAATTAGAATTAAGTATAGTACTGAGAATTTAAAATGAACTTATCTCAACTTTGAAAGCATCATTGGACTTGTATTCAGGAAGAAATCAAACTCCAACTCGAGCTCTTGAATTTCAATGCTTTCGTTTTAAGAAAAAAGCATCAAGTTGTTTCGCGTTGTTAAAAGTCTTCAAGAAAATTTCCGGATCATTTCGATCAAGTCACAAGAAATTTTATTAAGGTAATTCGATCAACAATACAAAATTCTTTTAGAAAATGTTCTCAACATGGATCAAGCTCCACGATACTTTGAACATAATTTCAACAATTACTCAAAAAGGTTCACGATTTGTTTGATGATGAGGGTAGGCCCATCACCACATTCATCCTCACTAAATATAGAGTCAATGTGTGTGCCAAGAAAAGACAATAGATTGGGATCTATCAAGCCAAAGTCAATCCAATTAATGACAACCGACTATCATTCATGTGTATATTACTGAATATTATTTATATGTATATTGTATTATTTAACTTTTATTCTTCATCTGTATTCGGTGTATATCGTATTAACGAGCTTTCATCATTCTTTGTATATAGATATGATTTTGTAATTGCTTTTGTTAATTATTTTTTATTACATATTTAATATTTTAATAAAAGGAGATTAAATAAATCATTAATTATTATCAAAAATCTAAATAAATTACCATTATTAAAATTACAAATAATATTTACAGTATAGTAATTATTATGCCGGAAGTAAAAAAAATCATGAAATTAAATATAACATCTTTCTTAAGATTTAATAATTATTACAATACATTAATAAGTTAGAAATAAATTAATATAATAAATAATATGTCAAATATATTAAGAAGAATTAATATTATTATTCCGTGTGTATAGGTCAGAAATAAATTAATTAAATGTCTATACCAACAAAAAATATAAATACCCAGTTAAAATTCAGTTTATTGGCCCAAAATTCTAGCGTTTAAAAAAATATTCGTAGGTAAATCCTGAGAATAGATTAAAACCAAGATCAGCTAGATCAGCTAAATTGTAAATATTTGTTTATATAAGCATATTTAAGGAAATATAATTTTGGATTTATTTAATCTTAGTAATTTATTTGATGACAGAAGAATTGAATGTTACAGCATCTAACAACAATAATAATAATGATTATTTTAAAAAATTCTGTTTTTTTATTTGCAGACTTTTATGCATTCGATAATAATAACAAATATTAATTATCATTAAACAAAATTTCGTTATCCATTTCTTGCAGTTTTCCTGCATTTAAAAATTTTATTTGACAAGTTGCCGTTACGGCACTTGCCTTTGCTTTTTCTCTTTTTAGTGCATTCCTTCGCTATCTGAACAGTCCTGTTCAGATAACGAATTAATTTATATTCCTGGCGGCCCACTTCATTTGTCATTTATTTTGCCTTATCTAAGATTTTTATTTGCAGATTATATTAATGTTTTTTGATGCAGAAGTTTCATTTTATTTTAATGTATATTTGTATCCACGCCGCAAGAATAATTTGGATAACGACTTATGAAGATAATTTAATTTTGCTAATTGGTAATTTGTGTTTTAGAATGATGTTGAACACAATTCATCTCCCCGCGGTAATTTCATTTATTTATTTAAAAAAATTTGTTAATTGACTATTCTTTTAGAAATAAATTCAACTACCGGAAATAAGCAAAAGTGCAATATTCAAAATAAATAAATAAAATTATTTGAATTATTTCCTCGATTAGGAACTGTTATTAGTAAATTTTAAAAATTCAATAGTAAAATAAAAATTGATCAAATTACACTAATACGATTTCTTCCTATATCAAATAATGAGGTTTTTAATATTGAATTTTACATAATCGCATTGATAGTAAAACATTGGAACCGTAATTTATTTGATATTATATTTATCTTTAATTTTTTGATTCCGATATGGTATCAACAATCTAAGAATTACATATTACAGAAAATAATTGGGATGCAATAATTAAATAAAAATAAAAACTCCTGGTAAATGGTAATGACTAAAATGCGAACTATACGGATTCACCATTCATACGTATTTTAACCCTTAACCCTGACTCTAACCTTAAGCCTGACCCTAACACAATGAAAACCTTATAAACAATATGCGCTCCGCTTATGATTGACATTCCGCAGGTCCACAAAGTCTTGGCTTGTACATAAATAATGCGGTCGTAGTCAAATTTTAAAATTTTTTGTGAAATTTCTTAAAAAATTTAAACTATTTTTATATTTTCAATAAATAATATTAAAATAATAAAATTAATTAAATTTCTTTCACATTTACGAAAAGAACTATATGTTTTTATCGATTCTGATATTAAGGAATTAATGATCAGAGCTTACAGCTTTAAACTTATTTTGCATAATTTTTTAATTTTTATGTAAATTACATTTTCGTTTTATATCATTTATTCATTTTTATTTACATCTTTTCACATACTTTTTTCCAATTTCAGACCCCTAAATGAAACGTGTTCAGTTTAAGTGGAGTACAAAAGAGAAAACTAGCTAAAGAAAAGAGCACACTATTTCTATTGTGAAATCTAAGAGCAGAAAATTAACAAGTTATTTAGTTTTAGATAAGCAATAGGAAAAACCGGATTTTACTGACACGATCGGCCCTCTTGATAAGTCTACTACAGGCTGTTGTGTAAATTCAGACACTTCAATAGAGCTTGATAATGAAATTTGTTGTAAGTGTAACCCACTTCAGTCTGCTGAAGCTGAAGATATGATAAAGATGAAAATGAATAAATTAAAGATCTAGGACTGTGGATTGGCTTTTCCGCTGATTATATGGCATACTGGGTTGACTGTGGGCCCACTAATTGTCAGCATCATTATGGAACCTTTGATAAATATTGCCGTATTTCTGATGGAGGACAAATAACAATATATTGTTCCCGAAATTTTTTCTATGGCACAAAGGGAAATGGTGAGAAATACAGGAGAGAATATTATTTCAGCTTATCAGTAGACTCAATACCCGATATTTCACATATAGATCATTTAAGCGACGTTGTCGATATGTAGTAGATGGAGCTCATTGAACCCTTTTAGACTTTCTTGGAGAACCAAAATCACACCGGTGAAGGTATGACTAGGTAAGTGCTGTAGTACTTACGTGAAATTTTTCAATATTGATTTTTCGAAAGGCTAAGGTCAATCCTACGATAATCCAGCTAATATGTTTGTGTGCTATACCCTGTGCTGCCAATTCACTAAATCTTGTAGGCAGAAGTGCCGTTGACTACTTCCATACAGTGCAACTGATCTAAACTTTTTTCTCAGCTTCAACCAACAGATGGAAGATTCTGAAAGGATGCTGGTAAAGTCTCATCCTCAGATTTTAAAAGCATTACTTGTTAAGTTTTCGTAACGAGTTTTCTTCAATTTGTCTAAAGAGTAAATATTGTGCTCTTAAAAATTTTCAGTAGGTTATAGATACACTTTATAGATACACTTATAGATAAAATTGATTTTTTATTTAAATTATTATTTTTTTTTAATTGGTTTGAGTGTTCGTATATCGGTCGAGAAAAAGGTGGTAACCCTAGTAGCAATCATGTTCAAAATCTTGGAAGTAAAGGAAAAGAAGATTATAAAAAACCGTTTAAATTTGACGCTTTTTTCTAAATGTTAATGGAAGCTGCAACAATGTTTAAAGATTTAGAAGCGAAGGACCTGAGGATTAATAAATTCCGCTTAAATTTGACAATAATTTTAAAATCAGATGGAAATAATAAATTTTGCAAGAGTATTTATGTTGATGTTGATCAGATATTGGTTTTCTTTTTTTAGTTGTGGGTGTTTTGGCCTATCTTTTAGTTTTTTAAACCTTGGCTCCGGGACTTTATATTGGTCGATGATGTCCTTTAATACGTTGAGGTGTGGATTCCAGTCTGTTCATTTATATCCTGGGTCAATTTTTTGTACTTGGCTATATTCTTGGCTCTGGCTTGTTCTATTGTATCTTTATGATTGAAAGGGCATTTAATATATACTACGAATATCTTCTTCATTGTGGTGGGATAGTTTCCGTTTCAAAGCTCATGTCTTTCGACTTGACTAGATCATCTAATGCTTTTAGAATTTCATTGTCTTTGTCAGTTTGTGATCTGTTTCCCCTTGGGCACATGTTTATGACATGTGATGCCGATTCTTGTGAGCAATCACAATGTCTACACTTAGTTGAGGCAATTCTACAACAAAACTTAAATCACTTGCACAAATTTAAGAATGAATTTGAAAGATTTTATAAGTCAACTTTGATCAGTAATCGTAAACGAAAGACAGTGGTCATTGATGGTGATGGCCCTGAGATATTTATGAATGCCATAGACAAATTTCGTATATCTGCATTCTACACCATTGTTGATAAACTTGAGACAGAAATAAGTAAACATAGACAAATATATAATGATGTAGCAGTTCGATTTTCTTATTTGGTCGATGTATCACAATCACAAACATCTCAGTGTTTTGATGAACTAATAAATGGTTAACTTAAAGATCTGAACCATAATTTATATACTGAACTACGACAGTTTCATTCATATATTCGTCACAAGTTTCCTGCATCAAAATCGGAAAACAGCACGTTCAATCATGGAGAATTATACAAAGTAATAGTTAGAGACAACATCGAGTATACCTTTCCAAATGTTGAAAT
Source organism: Schmidtea polychroa (assembly GCA_959609185.1). Classification (NCBI taxonomy): domain Eukaryota; kingdom Metazoa; phylum Platyhelminthes; order Tricladida; family Dugesiidae; genus Schmidtea; species Schmidtea polychroa. The sequence goes on from CAUHTR010000246.1 coordinate 132,728, forward strand.
CGCATTGCGCATATTTTTAACACGAATGATTACTAACTGTTCAACTGAGCGCTCTTTTTCTCAGTTGAAACGTACAAAAAATCCAAATAGATCAATAATGAAACAAGAAAGGGTCGATTCCTTATCTCTGCTTATGATTGAGGCAGATATGTTGCGCAAAATTAACTTTGACGATATACTCAAAAACTTTGCTAGATGTAAATCTAGAAAAAAAACTTTAAAATTAAACGGCAATATCTATTTGATTTTTTCATCTAATAAAAAAATAAAGTATTTTTCTCTATTTTTAATTCAAAATTTATTAACTATTAATTTTAATACAGAAATACTTTATTGTAGGTTTTATATGAATGATAGCAGTACAAACTACAAAAATATTTGTTAACTATGTTCTTTGCATAATATTGAACATACCAGCGATCACGGTCAATGAAAGATCAGGGGCCCAGGAACTCGATTCCCATAAAATGACAAAGAAAAAATTTGGCATAAAAGTGACAATTGTGAGAAAAATGCGTCGGTATATATATCCGATTTTGGTGTGCGAGTCTGTGTGCGTGCATTGATGCAGTAAAAAAACATGCACCGTGGCCCAATTCAAAATATATTTTGCACTAAGTGCATGATGTTTATTTTGTGCACCAAGTGCATTATGGAAAAATTTAATTGTATTTAAAATTTTTATTTCATATATGAAAATATTACCATTCAAATAATTAGGAATATAACGAGAAATTCAAAATTAACCTTTCAACTGAACATGAATTAATTGAAAAATAAAATCAAATTAAGTTAATTTTTGTAAAACGCTGAAAATGATTAGATGTTAATAAAAATGCATTCTATTGAGGCGAGGGCTTCAAAACAAATTTATTTTACAATCTATATTGAAATTCCATGATAAAAGAAAATATATCTAAAATCATAAAGACATACAAAATCAATATAATGAAAATTATTTACTTATAATAATAAAATCAAAATTATTTCTCTGATGGACTATCAAATACAATTAATACTCCATCATGATTTCTTTGTGTTTTTGAACTGTTTTTACAGTTTTGAATTGAATGTATTTTAAAATTTATTACTGATATTTTAAAAAATACTTATTGAGAACACTTATAACAAACAAAAAAGATGCTGGATAAAGGGAAAATTCCAAAAATAGTAACAACTAAAGTCTGCACTTTTAAAACAGAAATTATATTGACTTTAACAGAACAGAGTGTATTGACATTCGAAACGGAGTGTCAACAGGGATTTTATATATGAGATTTGGGAGAAGAAACCAACACAAAAAACGAACAAGGAGAAACAGCAATGATGTACGCAGCAATAACAAATATACACCCGAAAACACTGCATATCAATCGGGTTCAAGACTCGACGAAATATCAAATGAAGGAAACTCCGCCATAGACTGGACAACAATACAACCAAACTTAGAAACGATCCGATTTATTTGTAAAAATGCAACAAGGGTAGAGGTAGAAAACATCTGTAAAAATACATCACAGTTCCAATGGAATACGGTACGAAAAAACTTGGAAGCTATGAAACTACTATTAACATGGAGAATACCGCAAAGCAACAAATATGCAATAAACGTAAACGAGTTTTACGAAAATGGGGAGAATGCAATGGTTAAAAATACACTAACAAAAGGAGGAACTCCAAAGGTTATATTAATCGTGTTAAACAGAGAAGACCTCAGGTTCAAAAAAAATGAGAAGGAACAAAAACGAATTGGAAAACATCGTCGCATACAATTGAGAGAACTAGTGAAAGAATAGAATAGAAAAAGACACGCGGCAACTGGGAGAAAGGAGTTCGAATTTGAAGCAAAACTAGCAAGAAATAGAGTATTAACGGCATATCGCAGACTATTAAATGATATAAATGTCGAGGACGACATTTTAAACGACAGCGGGGGAGACAAATACGATGATAATGACGGAAAGGGTCGAAAGGAAGACAAGGAGAAAAAGACGCCGGAGAATAGTCTAGGGAACAAAGACTCAAATACGAGAAGGAAGGAAAATAATCCGGAAAGCAGGACAAAGGAGGAAGAAAGGACAAATAATGGAAAACAGAGGGTATGCCTACTTTTCACCAATAAAGAAATGGAAGCAAATATGATATTAATGATGCTTCTACTAACAATGACGAAATTAATAACAGCCCGTGGAGGAATGAGAACGGTAAAAGAGAACAAAGAAACAGAAAACAACGACAACAAGGAAGAAGAACCAAATCAAGAAAAGAAAGAACAGGTACAAAATCAACAATGGGATCTAAATCAGCAATGGGATCTAAAGAAAAGGTGTTTGCAAGGAAAATGCCTATTTAAAGCATATCAGAGGATAATACTGACCAATGAGGATACAGAACCAATAACAGAAGTAGGAGTACAAGAAGTGTACCAACACAAAAATGGGAGAAAAATAACAAAAGCTAGGTGGAAGGAAGTATGGTTAGAAAAAGGAGAGGAGATACCAATAGCACATCTTCAGCCAAGGAAAAGAGCACAAGGTCTGTATCTCGAGAAAAGAACCAGGAGAAGAATGTCAACAATATGCAACACATCGTCAACCACGCAAGGAGTATACGGTCTGCATCTTGAGAAAAGGACCAGAAAGAGAATGCCGACGATACCCCGGGAAAAGAGGGAAGAAAAGAAAAATTAACGACAGAAGAGACGAACAAAAGAAACGCAAGAAAACCAACGAGAAATACCAGTACAATTATGTGTCGGAAGAAGAGATGGAAAAAATACAAAAAATGGCAAAAGAAGGAATCAATGAGGAGATAGCAAGAATACGAGGAATGATAAAAGGAAAAGTCAAAGAAGAAAATGGGAAAAGCACAAAAGCTATGATTATAACTACAAACGATGAAAAATCAGAAATTATAAGCGTAAGCCAAATGATATGGAACAGTGGAATAATAATAACAGGGGCATTTGTAATTATAACGGGGGGAACTATTAAAATAATTAAAGATAAACGACATCGTAGAGAATTGGAAATGACCAGAACCAGAAACTTCAAACATCGAGTAAAAAGACCAAGCAATATAAACCAAGAGCAGTGGGTGGAGGCCTGGAATGCCCAGCACCCTCCAAATCCACGTATATAGAAAGGGTTATGACTGTATATAAATTGTAAAAAGTAAGTATATGAAACATATCTATATAACAGTATTACTATATATCTGTATATAAGCGCGGTATCAATATTATATAACGATTGGGATAAATAATATAAAAATAAAATCAGACGAAGGTTGAAAAGGTGTATATAAATTAAGAATGGATCAAATAAACAACGAAATAACTCACAACACGAAAACCGAAGATATGTGGAAATAGCAATGTGCAATGTTAGCACAAATAATCTCAAATTTGCAAGAACAAGGAATTACAGTACAAAGAAACTTAGTCGAAAGTTTGAATAAAGGATTCAGTTAGTAAAAATAATTGAAGATCAACGAGTAAAAATAGAACAAATGTAGAGAGAAATAGAACGAATAACGCGATACAGCCGGATGCAGGAAGAGAAGTTAATAAGAATCGCAGATGAAATGGAACGAGAAGAGATGGAAGAGTGGTCGGAATGGTTAACCAGTACGGAAGAGGGCGGACAGGAGGCCGACTCTTCCAGCCAATAAATAAAACCCCAACAAAGTGTAAATAATTGTATATAGAAATACGAGAATTGTACTAGTAAGAAAATACATGTATATATATATATATATATATATAATTGTAGAAATGGATAAACAACAGAAGGAGAAGATCAAAGGAATCATCGCACAAATCAGAAAGTCAACAACAATCCGAGTACATAAACATGTAATGTGCGGAATATGCGAGAAATTATTGAAGGAACCTCATCAGACAAGGTGTGGATGTAGGCTGTGTAAGGAATGTATAGAAGAGATAATAAAGAAGGGACCACAATGGTGCCCAGTTTGTAAAGAGGCATTAATATCAAGCCTGAGGGATACCAACGAGGATAAAGCAGCAGTAAATGATATGCTGAACTCTAACCTATGATGTAAAAACTCCCCGTGTAATTGGCGAGGGCTAATATGGGAAGTAAAACAACACATAAAGGAATGTACATACAAAATTAGCCAATGCGAACGATGCCAGAAAAGCATCAAAGCAAACGAGGAAAGGGAACACCAAAACCAATGCGAGGAAAGACTGGAAAAATGCGAATACTGTGGAAAAACAGATACATGGAAAGAGTTAACGAACAAACATTATAACCTACAAGAGGAACAACTGTATGCAGAATTCAGTGGCGAATGTCCAAACGAATGTGGTAAGAAGGGAATGTTAAAGCTAGCACAGCATTTGAAAGAATGCGAAAAGAAAAGAATAACATGTGTATTGGAAAAATGGGGATGCCAGAAACAGCTACACCGAGAAGATTTGCCACAACTTTTAGCGGAAAGTATATCTACACACGCAGAAATGTGGTCAACTACATTACAAGAGAGCGAGCACCAAACCGAGAAGTTAGAAAAAGAAATAACCTCTTTAAAGGCATTGGTGAAAGAATTATTATTAGACAGAGAAGCATTCGAAGAAGCAAGAACAAGCACCAAAGTACAGACAAATCTGGTCGAGACCAGTCATAACATGGTAAAAGAATTATATCAAAAAATAAACGAACTCAACTTAAACGAAATAATACCAACAGCACCTTACATATGGAAAATAACAGGGGTAAAAGAAAAGATTCAGAGGGCAAAGAATGTAAAAGATACAACAATGACCAGCCCAGCATTCCATTCATGGAAAAACGGATACAAGATGAAAATGAAAATATATCCTAACGGAGATGGAATCGGATACGGAACACATTTTTCGGTATTCTTCCTGTTATGTAAAGGGGAATACGACGAAATAATAGAATGGCCCTTCCAAGCAAAAATCGACATCGTAATGATAAACAATCAAAGTGTGCACGAACAAAGCTTTAAAACAGCAGGAAATCTCACATATTATCAGAGACCTTTGGAAGAAGGATCGGCATCGGGAGCGCCTAACTTCATCCTACAATGAAAAGTGGAAGATATGGCAAGAAACGATACGATATATATAAAAATGGCAGTAAGAAGGGAAGGGCAGAGTAGAACTGAGTAGGTAGAGGAGATAACTTTGTATATAATAATCTGTAAATATCGGTGTATATACCCTATAATATTATATATTATAACCGCATGGAAACCATAAATGTCGTAATAATAAAATCAAACGAAAAATGAGAAAAGAATAACTAATTAGTAAATAAATGTAAGAGTACAAACACCAATTTAATAATATCATTATTCAAAAAATGACACAAGAAAGAGCAGAGACCCCAAACCACACCTCAACAATACAAGTCGACAGAGGGTGCAAAGAGATATGGAGAAAAGTAATGTGCCAATTGGCAAATAAAACCAGGAACTACCTAGAGGAGTCTATGGAATGGGAATTCAATCAATCCCAGTGGCTAATGTAAAATCTAAGAGCAGAGGCAGAAGCCTGTAAAAGAGCCGCAAAATGGTTCGGCATTGGAAAGCACTCGACAAGAGGCACATAGCCATTACTTAAAACAGTTAGTGCAAGAATCCAGGAAAAGATTGACGGATGAAAACAGAAAACGAGAAACTGAAAAACAAAAAGAAGGAAGAAAGATCAACCATCTATTAAGCGAAGCGAGAAAATGGAAACGACAAAACAAGGAAATGAGAAAAGAAATGAGGGAACTACCTCAAAAACTGGGATGCAGTAATGACCAGGAGAAATGGGAAGAAAACCTGGACCAAAAAGAGGAACTAAGACGACTCAGGAGAATCGCCGCACGTAGCCAAACGTGGCAAACTAAGGCGATGGAATTTGAAAGGCATTTGGCGATGAAGATAGCCGTAAAAGAGCAGGAAAACACGGCTATGGAGGAAATGATCCTACAACAATCGGGAAGGATCGTGGAGTTGGTTAAAAAAGTGTCAGATCTGGAACGTGATAACAATGGCTATAAAGGGGCACTAGAACAGAGGAACATAGTGCTGGCCGGGAAAAATAAAGAAACTAGAAAACGAAAGAAGGATGTATGATGAGAACATAAAAAATCTGGGGAAAGAAATCGAAAAATGGAGAAACGGCGAAAAAACAGAGGAATTGGAAAAACAAATTGAAGTAAGGGAGTACGAAACAAGGTACCTTACATACTTATTAGATGAAGAGTTAAATGTCTCAAGGGCATTAAAGGACGAGGTGCACGAGCTGAGAGCTCAATTGTCAAGGTATTAAGTCCCATATGACCCTATAGCTGTCCACCTGGACCCATCAGTCGAAAGCGACGAAGGATATGAGGACCATGAAGAGACATTTGTGTAATAAATCAAAACTGAAAAAACAAAAAAGGGGAACTGTATCCCAACAAAAAAATTAAGAGTAGTAAAATCCAGGGACTGTAACCCTATGTATATAAAAATGACATATAAATGTATAAGTATAAGCCGCATTGTAGCGCAACTATTAATTATATATATTGTAGAAACGAAAAATGAAAATTGAGGAAATAACAACCGCAACAATGACCGAAGTAGAAGGAGAGATTGAAGTAGAGATGATGGAAAGAAAGAAAACGATCAAGGAAGAGTTACAGGAAGAGAAACAGGAAAATGAAAGATTAATAAACAAATGGAGAGAGAACAGAAAAATGGTGAAAGTATTGAAAAGAGAATATGAAGTATTAGAAGAGGTAGAGAAAGAAGTAGAGGAAGAAAATGAATGGTTACAAGAACAACGAAAGCGAGGGAGAAATTGGGAAAAGATCGCGGAAGAACTATGGAGGGAGAGAGCCAGTTTTAAAGCAGGAGTGGTAATCGAAGATTATTGGAAGACCGAGGCAGGAAAACGCCAGGAAACAATAAAAGAATTGACAAAACCACTTAAAGTGAAATTACAAGAGAGCACAAAGATGGAAAAATGGAACAAGTATCGGGAAATAGCAACAAAACACCAGAGACAAAAGCAAAGAAAAAATAACCAGGAACAAGAAAACGATTTCTTACAACTAGAGCTGGAACGAAATCTCGAAAAGAAAAAAAAGAAATTAAAACGTTAAAAAGAAAAATAAGACATTTAAAAGAGGAAGTCCGTGAGAAAGACCGACATTGGAAATGTTACCCGAATTGAAGAACAGGGTTATAAAGGCAGAGTCAACGTTAATGAGAATCACGGAGAAAATTCTTAAAGGGAAACCTCGAAATTAAAAAGGATAAAAAATCATTGTATATATAAATGTATAAATGGTAACTAATCGTATAATAGTACAATGCGGTACGAAACTTTCGTAATGATAATGATCTTAACTATTAATCTGACGAAATGGCAACCGGTAAAACCCCAGCCGGAAAAGATTTGAGACCATAGGAAACCAGGTCAAACAAAATCTATGTACCTACCCAAGTTCAGTAAAATCCGATATCATCGACAATATCCGATCAACGCGAAATTATGTCAACAACATCCGATTAATGTGCACAGTATGTAAAATAATCGACAAAAGAATTATGGGACAGATCCACCAATTCGATCAACTAGAGCAACAGCACAATGTCCCAAGCCCAGCCGAAAAAACCGAAAACCCAGTCGAAACAATAGACACCCATAATCTCCTATGTGGTAATCGCCGAAACCACACTGATAACAATAAACACCCTCCTCAAACTATATGAGATCTTAAAAACTTGGAAAAGAAGCTTGTGATATCAATTGCAATAAAATTGTTCTGACGTGTCTTAAATTTAATCATGGTAGCAGAGCGTGGTTCCGGCTAGCCAGCCGGAACAAGGTAATTGATAATGGTTATATTTTTTTTGCATAATGTATTTTTGTATTTTTGTATTTTTGCATTGTATTTTTTCCTAATGTAACATTAACTTATATCGATCTCTGCGAAACTCAAAGTTTAATTTTTGAATGGGTTAATTTTGTATTTAGATGTAATTTTTTATGGGTTAAGGAAACATTTCCCCTAGGGCCTGCCCTCCCTAAACCTATTAAAAATAAATTAAATAAATTGGAGCAAATATTTGTAAGGACGTTGACAGGGAAGATTATCACGATTGAAGTTGAATCAAGCGATACTATCCACCTCCAATATTGGCCCGGAGTAAACCGCATCGCTACTGCTGTCAACACACTGTCACACAATGCGAATTCCCAAAATGACTTGTGTATCTCATAAAAAAAAATTCTCCAATTGCATGATATCATTTACTTCATCTACCCACAACAACTTCACTGCAAATCTAAATAATAATATCAGTAAATTTCTACATTTCTATGACACGTCAAGGGAAAACATTCTCTAAACATCGAACAGTAAAATTGTGAATTATTATAGGAATTAGGGAATATCTTTTTTGGGTGGTTAATTGCTTTGTCTCGATGAAATCTCTCCCAATCCCTCATTGTTCAACCGTCAGGGAAAACGGAGAAAAGGGTTTTCATGATTTTTGCTGTGTTGTAACATATCTAATCTACCCTGGGGCGATTCAGTTATGAGTAGGATTGAGGCGTAGAGGAATGAGTGAATAAATTTTTAATAAATGTTAGTAGCCGGGAGATGGGTGTTATTAAATGGGTATTTATAATTTGCCCTCGCCAGTTCCAATTTGAAATTAAATTTCGACCGACCGTTGAGTACGGGAATGTGGTGTATGGAGCTAATTAAAATGAGTGCGGTTTGCATATGGGTCCTATTTGATGGTTTCGGAGGAGTTATAATTTTACGTTGGTTAAAGGGGAAAACTGTTATTGAAATTTTGTAAGGACTAGCTGATCTTATAAGAATGTAGAAATGTTTGCTACAAATTGTGATAGGGAATCTTCTTTAAGTTCTAGATATGTCAGCACCCAACGTTCCCAGCAAAGAACTTCGACCCCGCTTTTCTTGCGCGAACAAGAACGAAGATATCCGAAAGCTTCACACATATATTGGGGCTCTGAAGAAACGTATTGATACATACGAGGGCACGTGGTTCTCCCGCCACAAATGAAAGAAGAGCGGACAAAGATCCTGCGATTGGAGCACTGCCGAGACAGTCTCCTGGGAGAAAGTAGATGCCAGGCCCAATCAGAGGCACTGCATAAAGTATATACGGAGGCAGAAATCACCAAACGCGTTCGGGAATATCCAATTCAGGACGGGACCAATGTGTTCCCGATCCATCATCAAATAAGCAGAGAACCATTACCATCAACCAGCTGTATGGGGCACGGGCCTCAACTGCCGCCCCTTCCTGGGCCGGTTCTGTCGAGCTCTAGGCCAGCATCAAGTGGTCCGTCGGTCCACGTTCCAAATGTGGCTCTTCCTCCTCCGAATTTCCAATCTACCACGGACTCCACGTCGACTGTTCGGAAGCGTAAACGACCTACGCGATCCGAGAAGAATCAAAAACGCCAAAACGCCATCGCGGCCTTAGAAGCATTCCTATCGGTCGCACAATCGACTATCAGCGAGATCTCGAAAACGCACTCCTTGCCTACCAAGGAGATATTCCGTGTCGTCCCAGCAGGAGGGACAAGGTTTCTAGAAGATCGCCGATTACCGGTGGATATTGACGAAATGTTGGCCGAGGGAGAAGTTTTCCTTGAATCGCGATTTAAATGACAGTGACCCGACTCCAGTCGACTCTTTTTGTGATTTTTCGTCGTGTTTTGTTTTTCTATTTGATACCTTGTACAGAACTCAGTTGCATGTGTTATTATTCTAGTTCACCATAATAAAATTTCTATCGGTGTTTTAGCGTATTTGATTGAGATTACTATGTAGTATGCATCTGAGTGATCGTCTGACAGTGAAATTTTCTAGCAAGGTCGTCCCCTTGGACCAGGGTCGCAGCAAATTGTACGTCTGAATCAGGGTAAGTCCTTCTACGGCACCTTTGAACCCGAACTGCGAGTTTACTAAGAGTAGTCCTAAGGTAGGGGCTCACATGTTAGTAAATTCCGACCTATGTGCCAGTACCAACGTGTGACATCGCCACGGGCACACATAAGGGAAATCAGCTAAGGTCATCTTGGATATCCAGGGAACCACACGCTGAGCAGACGGGGACAGTTTTATCTTATTTTAATTTTCTTCCTTCCCGGGTATCCAACATAATTAAAAAAATGTACGAGGATGTCTGAAGCTTCATCAGAATCGACTATTTCATTTCAAGAAATTCATAGACGAATGCTCTTTCTATACATGACGAACGAGAGATTCAGCAGGTCACCAGTAGGCAGTAGAATTTACAACAATATGCTAACCAATCCAGGTCCCACTATCCAAAGATGAACTAATCCATTCACAATAATATATTTTCATTGACTATTCAAATCGAAAAGTTGCCATATAATCCATTTTGAAGTATTTGGCTAAATCAAAACGGGGCAAGTACTTAAGTTTATTCAGCTGGTGGCTTTAGTAGACAGATTTACCTTCAATTAACGATACGTCGCAACATCCCAAGCAGTCAACGAGGAACTTCAAATATCAGCTCACAGCAATTTCAAAAATCCTATCAGAGTCATATTAATAATCATATTAGAAATTCTTTCCCAAATACTCGAAGCAACTGTATATTTCAGGTGAACTATGAAGACTTCAATGTATATTTAAATAAATAAATAAATATCTTACTTTTTATTCATTATTTTAACAAAACTTTAAATATTACTGAAATCCAAACAAAGCTCGATTGACTGTCTCATTTATAAACCAAGGAACATCCAACCAGGCATAAGTTAAAAATTCAATCAAAGATAGTGAAATTAGTCATCCATGTTTCCATCCATTTAAAATCTACTACAGACATTTGATCGTCGGAACCACATAAATAATGATTGCATTATTGAAATTGCATACCTTCACTAACTATGTACATTGCATTCAAATGAGCAAACAAATTTCAACTTGGAATGTGCACACAAGCGATCCCACGCACATCAACCCCACACAACCACTCGGTCACATCTGTATCTCTGTAATCAACAGGCATGCATGCACACTAGGTAAGTTTGTGTGTTATACTGAAATTTTTAATTTCCAGAATTTAAAGTCATCTTTCTTAACTCCGTCACTATTACTACACTGCGCTTCTCCACTGTCTCGGACCACTCTCTTGTTTTATATTTTCACACTTTTGTAGACCCCGTGGTTAACAAAATTACGAAATTGTCAATCCATCATATCCTAATATTTGAGTATAAGGTATTTCCTAGATATATGCCCTCATCAAGAGATAATATATCTGCCTGTTATAATATGTACATTGAAAGCATCTGACTAAGCCTAATTCCTAACGGATTGCACCATCCTCAACATCTACATCAATCACTACCGCATTATATACGTATGCCTTAACATTTGCATATTTCCTGAATGGAGTTGTACAGTACAGAATTATTTTTCAGATTTATTGTACTGGTGATTCATTGGCGACCTCCCATGCCAAACATTTCCTTATGTCGAACATTGGAATTGCCGGTACCTACACACACACTTTATACACATAACCACCAAACCGGCGAGAGAGCAAAATGGGCAACACACTAACTCTCAGCATTGTCACCAATTGTCACCAACTTGCACAAGTACAGTAAAAAAAATTCACGTGAATGTGTCTGCTTTGGAATTTTTAGCAGAGACAGAGAACTTGTAACCAAACGATGCAAATCATTCCAGTCTAGCGTTTGATTGCAGTTTTGACTCATAAAATTCATTGACATACTACATGATAAACATTTGCAGACTCGGTGGATTTCTTTTATGATTGTAAGTTTTCTTTTTGTAGATTCTTAGGTAGCTATTAAGTTTCGAATTTTGATCTCACATCATTATGATATCATCATTCGAGTCTTTAAATTTTACCTTTAATCGAAATTATCATTTTAACTCGTTTTTAATTAATGTTCGCTTTCAGATTTATATGAGTTTTTTGAAAATTATTTTTGTTGAATTCGCGGGATTATTTTTCATTAAAATGTAAGTTGGATATATTTTTAACAATTTCATATTTGTCGTTTACATATTTCATATTTGTCGTTTACACCTTGCTTTTATCTTTTTGTAAAATTCATTGATCTGGTCAGGCAACAACTTGTGATTGTAAGAATTTTTCCATTGAGATGACTTTCCTTTCGTCCTTTATTGCTTTATTTCAATTCCAATTATATTGAATGGGTTGCTTGTTGGTTATTTTGATTATTACTTGCTTATTACAACTTCTGAAATTCCTAAGTTGATCACTTGGTCTTCAAAGACATTTTTCCCGTTCTGAGTGTTATAATCAATTTCGAATTCACTTTCTTTATTGTTCTATCGTTCAACCGTTTGTAAGACCTTTTTCAATGACTAAACACAATTTACATTTATTTCAAAGATGCCTAAAATTGGAATTCTATTAATTCTATTAATTTATTTTTCTTTTCATGTCTGTGAATTTTTCTAATTCGTCCTTCGGTGATTTTCCCAATTCTTCGCACTTTTGAACTTTCCCAGAGGTATTCATTAGCCGCTTTTCAGATTTTCTTGCAAATTTAAAGGTATTTGTTCTATATCCGAAATTTTCTTTTGATTTAATATTTGTATTTTGTAATTTATTGTTATTTTTGTATTTATTTGCTAGAATTCACTTGGCTGTTTGTTGTTGCTCCATCTGTTATAAAATAAATATTTGAGAAGTTGTTTTCTTTTATTTCGGCGTTGATTTTTATATAATTATTGATTCTGTGTTATCCAACTTAATTTTTATTTTAATTACATATAATTAAATTACATGTATTTCTAAAGTGATTTTTATTTTTAAATTTCCGATTTTTATAGTTTATGGTCAGCTTTTATTTTTAATATAATTAGTTTCATTCCAAAAAAATGATTTTTATTTAAAATTTTCTACTTTTATGGTTTTATTCAGGCTTTCCTTTGATCAAATTTAATTTCATTTCTAGTATAATTAATATATTTTACGTTTCCAATTTTTGTTCCACTTAATTTTCTTTTAACCATAATTAATTTTTATTTCTAAAATAATTTTTACTTCAATTAATTTTAATTTTTAAGTAATTTAAATTTCTAATTTTCGGCATTTAGTATTTTACTTTTTACACTATTTTCCGTTCTTATTGTTAAAATCAAACTTTCCGAATAATTGGCACTTCTTTTCCGCCAAAAGCAGTTTATTAACAATCAAATCCCGACTAAGCCCCCAAAAACAATGAGCAGGTGAGCTTAATTGCTAAAACTACTCCCCATTGTATTTTCTCTTCGGGTTCAAAACGGCCGATAGAAGGTCTTAAGTCATTAGTCATTTTCTATTTCTACTTTCCTATTTTATTCAACTATGGTCCTAATTTCAATGTTTCCTATTGTTCTTTTTTAAAGATTTTGTGCAGGGATGAGCCCTTATTTTTCTGTCATAAATAATTGTGTTTTCTATAATACTTGTCGATAAATTATTTTTTAGTCAATAAATGTCGTTCCATATTTTCGAAGGTTCTTGTGAAAAATGTAACCCAGTTCTTTCAAAATTTTGAGTAGATGTCTGCCCTTATTCCCAAGTAAATAAACATGTTTCCACACTTCTCATAAAAATTTGAGCAGGGATCTGCCTGTATTTTTAATCCTGAACTATCGGATATCTTAACAATTTGTGGATTCTATAAGATTACCTAAACCTAATTTATCTACCGACAACTAGTCCTAACTATCCTATTATTACTCCTAACTCAGTGGTATCTGTGAAAATAAAGGTGACTAAACCGTCTGCTAATCATTTGCAAAATTACCTATCTACCACTGGTCTTTCCATCCTTCACGGTTCACTCGAAAACCACCGGTACAAGTACCAACCATTTCCGAACGACCGTGCCAGACGAATTGACCATATTACTATATTTTATAAATTATACAATGATCAAATAATTCTAAACATAAACAAACAACAAGAATTAATGAAACAAATTCAATTAAAAATTTTATTAATTCATAAAATTATAACATTAGACTTAACATCAATAGAAATAAATACAATACTAATATCAACGAAAATTAACTTCATTTTAAAATAACATTAGACTTAACAAAATTACATTACACATACAAAAAAATCAAATTTACCTTACCGCGATAGCATACACCAAAAATTGAGAGCTTCTAATATAGTCTGGTAAATTTCTGATTGAACAAGTTTAACCAGTTGAACAAGTGAAATTTCACTCAGTATTCATACTGATTGAATTGTACGCCTACGCATTCTCTGCTGCTATATCCAATTAGAATGCGAGGCAATTCTGATTAATTTTTGCATGCATGCGTGAATGTGTGCAATTGTTTATTTTTTAATTTAATTAATTTAATTAATCAAAATTCTATTTTTTACTAATTTTTAAAATTTATTTTTATAATTCTATAATTTAAATAGTTTTTGCTAATTTTAATTTAGTTTTACAAGTTTTTATAATTTAAATAAGTTTAGTTAACTTTATTTTAGTTTCATTGATTTAAACAATCTGGTTTTATAAATTTTTTAATTCATCTAATTTTTCTACTTTTACTCTACTTTTTATCATTTTATCAGTTTACTAGATATTTTATTTTAAATTTTTTATTTATTTATTTAACAAATTTTCATATTATTAATTAATTTATTACCCATTATTTTATTTATTATTATTTTATTTATTTTGTTGTTAGCTATTCCGAATGCGATATTTCTCCTAACTGTGTCAGTGATCGCGACCTTTTTTTGCGTTCCTTTATTTTATTACCTGGTCTTATTTATCATCAATGTGTTATGTACTTTAATTTGTATTGATTGGTGTTCTAATTTAACTTGGTGCGATTTTATGTTATATATTTTTGATTCATTAAAACAAGCTCTCAATTCTTTGATTCTAGTCCAACAATACTAAAAAATCGACCGTTGGTTACTCTGATTCCACGTGTCCCAAAAATCGATAAACACAAACTCCCAACGTATATTTGTTTTATAGCAAATTTACAATTCTCAATAAATGATTACAACTTTTAGTTATACACGATTTTGCTCTCGATTTCCGTTCAAACTTCGCTCTGGAAAGTCTCGACCTTGTGCGATTTAAAAATAAGTTTCACCTTTTTATTTGATTCCACTCTCTAATCCGAAATCTTTTAATACTCCTTTCTAACTCTTCAGTTTCTCTTATAATTCTTTTTTTCTTGACTTTGTTCCTCTAATTCCTATTGTCAGTTTCTTCTTACCTACCTAAGGTTACTGCCGATTATCCGAATTTGGAGTTTCCTTATATACTCCCATAATTGTTGTAATTGCCCCATGCAGGGCCGGTCCAAGCGGGGGGGGGGGGGCACATGGGGCGTCTTAGGGGCGGCGGGCGCCAAATGTGCATTCGAGCGCGCGTGAAATCATAAATTAACATTTTAGACACCCACTTTATTGCAAAATTTATTCGGTCAATAAAATGCGCAAACTTTTTGTAAGTTTGAGTAAATTTAAATTCAAAATGCAATACGAATTAAATTTACTACATCATGTTAAAAATAATAGGTTTGCAATTACCACTTCGTCCGCGCTACGATATGATAATACAATGGACCGTGGGAACGGGAACTCCATCCGCGCCAGAGTAGGAGGGGGTTAGATGCTGAAATTTAGGACGCAAGTGTTAGTGCGCATTTAATAATGTAATTGGTCTAGTCCAGTCTAGTATTTATAGTTAGATATAAGTGAATTGTGTTTTGTGAATTATAAAAATGTAAGTAACTACAATTTTCTACATTGTCTTTTACATTGCTGTATTTATAAATAATCATTAGTATTGTTGGGTTTTAGATTACTTTAAGTCGGTCCCTCTAACTCCTAGTGTTCTTTAAATCAAAACAATGAACGACCCAACGTATATTGAAACAACAGGTTCACAATTGATTATCACCACTTTACAATTACTAATCAAAGTTTTATACGATTCTCCGCTCGGCGTTGATGCTTTGCAAATAGATAATATTCACCTTTTATTCCTTTAGATTCTCTTGGCCCACGTTTTCCTCGGTTTCTATTTGATTTGATTTCTTGTTCACCTTTCCGTATTCCTAATTCTATTTCTTCTTTTCCCTACTTTCCCTAATTCGTTTTCGCCTTTTCCTAAGCTCTGTTTCTTCCAACCTTAGCTGAGGCAAAATGCCGATTTTCTCTGATTTTCCCTTTCCTTATATACTCCTCGAAATCAGGATGACAAATGGTTATTGCCGAGCTAATCTTTCATTTGACATTTGCTCCCACGTATTTGCTTCGGCTGTCACCCATAATGGTCCAACGAATCCAGATAATTAATAGCCCTTCTGGTCTTCCTACGCGCGCTATCTTCTCCTTGATCTTTTCCCATTAATCATTGTGTCAAGCTAATGGGCCCAAATCTTCCTTCTGTTTGCTTTTCTTCTTGTTTACCCAGCTCGGGTTTCCCATTAGCTCGGGTTTTCCATTAGCCAATTAATTAATTAATTAACGTTTTCTGTTTTCATACATTTGAATGTTTTACGACCCTTCCTAACCATTTTCTGATAAATCCCTAATCATCATCTTGTTGACCATTAGCTAATCTATACCTTCCCGTTTTTCCCATTCGATTTCGATGATTTTTCCATTTATTGATTTTTCTCGGATTTCCGGATTCTTGCCTTTCATAATTGCTTTTGGCATTTTCTAATACTGTTTCCATCACACTTTCCTTTACTATTGATTCTGTGCTCGATCCCGCTTTTATTTGTCTTTTTTCTTCGCTTACTTTCTATTTGAATTATTATCCTAAATTTCATTTAAATTTTAATTTTAATTTACAGACCTCAACAGTATTTACTCCTATCATTTTGGTCATAAGAAATTCAGCATATCAAAAAATGCTGATCAGTTTAGTTTTAGATTCTGTGGATTTTTTTAGATCAAAGTTGGAATTTTTAATTCATATAGGTTTGTCTAGTTTTGACCGAAAAGGGTTGGTACGTTTTACCAGTTTTGATCGAATAAAATTCCCACTGTAATCCTAAAACCTGTACAATTAAGTAGTTTTTGTGGATTTAACTGCATTTCTTTATGGATTAAAATAATTGAACCGTATTTTAAAATTAATTTATTGAAAATAGTCTTGTAATTATGGTTTTGTACAACAAATTTTTAGTAAATAAAATTAAAATGCCTAAACCAGTGATGTCCAACACAGTCGCCACTCGCCACATGTGGCGAGTGGGCTATGTGCTTGTGGCGAATGTAGCATTTTTTTTAATGTTTTATCTAATACTTCAATAGGATGTTTTAAGTATCTGCACTCTCATTCATATTTATTATTGTTTAAGTTAATTCCTAATTTATTATAATTTTGTTACAAGTAGTAAACAGAAGAAAACAAAAAAAAATTTTTATGCCAAAATGTGCTTCTTATCTATTTGTGATTACACTTTATCTATTTGTGAAAACGCTTTTTTAAAATTTAAAAACAAATGACATTTTCATCAAAGTAGGCGTTTTTTTGGTTTGTTTTCCCGTTGTATGAATCCCATGTATTAGTCTCATGTTTGTTTTTGTTAAATAAACAACTAACGCGCGACTTTAAATATTACATATTATTCTTTTGAAATTATATTAAAATTATTTCACCGTAAAAAATGGATAAATATTTAAAACGACATTCCGATACTGATAGTTCAGCTAGGCAAGAAGAAGCAACTGGTTCAACTCAATTAGAACCCAAAAAAAGAGATTGGAAAAAGGTTTGCCGCAAATTTAATGGTAAATGGCAACTAGAATTCGCTGTAATGGAACAAAACCAAAAAACTGTATGTATATTGTGTAACAAAACTTTTAATGACAATAAAGTGGACAGCATAAAAAAGCATTATCAACAAATGCATAGTGAATTTGATTGTAAGTTTCCTGTCGGCAAGCAAGTTAGAACGAATGAAATAACTCGCTTAAAGTCAAAATTAGAAGGACAGCAATCTTTTTTTAAACGGTTTTTAACTACATCCGAACTTATTACTTTGGCTAGCTACAAAATGGCTTGGATTTTAGCTCAAAAAAGAAAACCTTTTTCGGATGGAGAACTAATCAAAGAGATTGTCCTGTCTATTATGGAAATTTTACTTGAAAATTATGAAGAACCTTTGAAGAAAGATATAATGCAAAAAATAGAAAACATGCAATTGAGTCACCAAACTATTGCTCGTAGAATGCAAGACTTGATGAAAAACATCAATAAGCAATTGCTCCAACATTTGAAAAGTTGTATATGTTTTTCTTTAGCATTAGACGAGTCATGTGACATCCGAGACACTGCTCAGTTAATTTTTTGGATACGCCTGGTTTCAAAAGACTTGGAAATATATGAAGAAATGTTGACAATCCGTGGAATGAAAGACCGTACTAGAGGCGTAGATATTTTTGAAATTTTCAAAAGTGTCGCTGAAGACTTTCAATTAGATATGACGAAATTAGTTTCTGTCACAACAGATGGTGCTCCAGCGATGCTTGGACAAAAATCTGGATTTGTCGGTATTTTGAAACAACAAACACACGTATGCTTGGTCGCTTCTTTCCACTGCATGATACATGTGGAAAATATATGTGCTCAATTATCTGGAACAGACATTTTGAAAAATATGATGGATTTAGTTGTTAAAGTTGTTAATTATATTCGTAGTAGTGCTACAAACCATCGTCAGTTTCTGGAGCTTTTAAAGGAAATTGAGGGCACTGAATTTAAAGATCTGCTATTTTTTACAAATGTTCGGTGGTTAAGTCGTGGTAAAGTTTTGGAACGATTTGTATCATTATTAAATCCCATCCGAAATTTCCTTCAAGAAAAAGAAATGCTTATCAATTTTTCTGAAATAGAAAATAAGGAATGGCAATGCGATTTAATTTTTCTCACTGATATAACGTTACATATTAATGAATTAAATTTAAAACTTCAAGGAAAAGGAAAGCTAATATGTGATTTGGCACAGTATATACGAGAATTTGTCTCTAAATTAAAACTTTTTGTGACACAGTTAAAAGATTATGATTTCACGCATTTCGATAATATGGAAAAATATAAAGAAGATACCAATTTTAATATACAGCGTTATGTCGGATGGTTACAGAAACTACAAGAAAAATTTGAAGAACGTTTTATTGATGTTGAGAAATTTAGACCTGCTTTTCAACTGATGCAAGATCCTTTCCATTTTGACATCACCAATTCTGAGTTGTCTAAAGATATCGCGAATTTGCTAAGTTTGGACCGACGTGATTTTGAAGCAGATATGCTTTTACTTCAAAGTCAGATCAATTATTCTAGAAACGATGAATCTATTTTAATGATGTGGACACGCCTCTTAAAGTCAAATGAGTTTGTGGTTCTCAACTCAGCTATTGCGAAGCTATTGAGTATGTTTGGAACAACTTGGGTTTGCGAATCTACTTTTTCAGCTGTAACTTTCATAAAATCAAAATACCGATCCAATATTAGTGATGAAAATTTGGAGGCAGAATTAAAATGTGCAGTTAGCGTGAGGTTTACACCAGATTTCAAGGGTATTGTGCAAGAAAAAAATTGCCAAGCATCACATTAAATAATTTTTGTATTTTGTGTTTAATGTTATTAAAAAAACTTGTGTAATTCCTAAAATTGATTAAAATAAAAAACTATTATAAAACATTTTATTTTAAATTTATTTTAATGTGGCGAATGAAAATTTCTAAATTGACGATTGTGGCTACAATCAAATTTCTGTTGGACACCGCTGGCCTAAACTAAAACAATTGTTTTACTATTTTTTTAGATGTCTGAGAAAAGAAAGAAGTTATCGGGTGCAGCATATAGGAAACGAACACTTGAAAAAGAAGAAAAAATCAAGATAGGATGTACTTCAATTGCACGCTTTTTTAACCAGTTCCTTCCTCAAGTAATTCAACGCCTGCTGAATCTGAAGAGAAATCGTCAAATTTTTCTGGGAATGACAGAGGAAGCAGTTTGTCATCTACATCAATGGAAATGGAGGAAATATCTTCACAATTGGATATCGAGGTATCAAGGAAGATCAGGAACCAGAATCTATTTCTGGCAAAAATAAAAGTAAAGACGTCTCAAATATAATTCAATTAGATTTAGATGATCCAGGTCTATGGCCTAAAATAACAGACGAAGTAAGAATGTTATTAATAGCAATAGGACCAAAACAAATTAAAAACTTTAACTTTCCGATAAATGATAAAAGATCTTTTGCGGAGAATTACTACATTAAAACTTTAAGTAATGGAGAAAAAATCAATAGGAATTGGCTAGTTTATTCTATATCCAAAAATTTAGTATACTGTTTTTATTGTAAATTATTTACAAATAATGATAACGCATTTAATAATGAAAATGGGTATTGAGATTGGAGACACTTATCACAAGCCATAGAGCCATTTGATTAGTTTTAAATCTGTTATTGATTTAAATAAATTAACAAGTAAAAATAAAACTATTGATTCAATGAAAAATTAATTAATTTAGAAAAAGAGATGGCGATTAGTCATAGAACGAATTATTCATGGTGTTCAGTATTTAGTGGGACAAAACTTAGGGACATTTAGAGGAACAGTTAACAAATTTTACGATGCCCATAATGGGAACTTTTTAAAATTAATGGAAACATTTGCTCAATTTGATGGTGTCATGGCTGAACATTTAAACCGCGTTCAAAATAATGAAAATAAAATGCCACATTACCTAGGTGAAACAATTCAAAATGAGTTAATATTTTTAATAGGAAGAAAAATTAAAACAGAAATAATTACTTCACTAAAATTGTGCAAATATTATGCAATATTAGATTGCACTCTTGATATTATCCACCAGTAACAAATAACTATTATTGTGCGATTTGTTCATTTAAATGCTGTTAACAAAAAAATTGAAATTAGAGAACATTTTTTAGGCTTTTGCCCTATATTAGACTCTACAGGAGAAGGTCTAACCAGATTTGTAATAGACTTTTTTAATCAAGAAAATATTAGCATTTACGATATGCGTGGTCAAGGCTACGATAACGGAGCTAATATGAAGGGAAAACATATTGGTCTCCAAAAAATAATTTTAGATTTAAATTCAAGAGCTTTCTACGTTCAATGTGCTGCACATAGTCTAAATTTAGTAGTGAATGATGCCGCTAAGGCGTTTCTTGAAATTACAAACTTTTTTTCTTTAATTCAAGAAATTTATCTGTTCTTTTCTTCATCAACTCATCGTTGGCACATTTTAATGAAAGAGTGTCCTTCTATAACCGTTAAACCAATGTCTGAAACAAGGTGGGAAAGTAGAATCGACGCTATAAAAGTTTTAAGGTATAATTTGGAATCAATTTATGACCATTATTTGCTTTATTTAATGAATCATCTAGAGATACTAATACCAAAAATATGGCTAAATCCCTCATAAAAAAAATTAAGTCATACAAATTTATATGTTCTATAATTATTTGGTATAACATATTATCTAAAGTAAATGTTTGTAAGCAAATTCTTGCAAAAAAGTGATTTGGTTATTCCAACTGCAATTGAAATGCTGAATTTGTTTAAGATTTTTTTTACTTATTGGGGGGAGGGGGCGGCAAATTTTGGCCCCATGTTTGACCTAATTAGTTTTGACTTCCTTAGTTATCATTCTCTAATTAGTGGTTACAGGTAGTATTGACCAAATATTTTCCATTGTTTTTGGAGTTAGAAAGGAAATGGAGATCGGTCGAGTTTCTAAAAAGGTTTCCATTAGAAAATATAGCTTATAAAATTAACGTTGATTTATTAACAATTGGTAATGGGAATATATTGAATATTTAATTGTAGTGTAAGAAATGAATTTTTAAAATATTAGATAAAGGAAAAAATAATCAGACAATAATCCTAAATTTAGATATAATATATAAATAAATTATTAATAATATTATTTTGGTTTAGTTTTTGTTTAGTTATTTGGCAGACTTTTCAAAAATCCTCTAAGATAACTTTTTGATAAATTGTTTTCAATTTCACATTTTCACTTATATTTTGTTTATTCGATAGTTAATATACCTTCAATGCGTATATTAGTTTTTATTATTCAACGATGAACGAATTGGATGAACACAATTTTGAAATGATGAAGAAAGTGCAAATAACACATCGTGCATAAGCGCAAGATTAAGAAAATGATTTTGAAGAAATGCGTTATATAAGTTAATTGTACAAACATTATCTTTTTGATCTTTTCTTATTATTACTACACAACTGAAAATGTTCGTTAAGATACTTTAATATTTTTTTCGAGTTCCTTTTAATTTATTTGTAATTGGCTTAAAAGTGAGTCCTAAGTTATACATGAAAATATTGAAATTATTTAATCTTTGGATTTCAGAAATATCTGAAATTTATTCAAGAAACAAGATGTCATTTTTTAAATTTAGATCTAGACAAATGGGTTTATGGCTTGACTATGCAGTTGGACTTCAACCCGGCGCGCACCAGGGATCTCGTGGGCTTGAGCCACCAGGACCATAAAAAATTATTAAATTTATTTTGACGTATGCCAAATTTTAATGAGTGAAATTACCTTAATTATTAACTAGAAACGATTAACTACAAAATGGTTTACTAAGTCCTCAGCATAAGATTTGATAAGAGTATTTGACTGTGTAAAATAAGCGGCACCTTTTGCAGTAAATACAATGGATTTAACTCCCTTCCTGTCCAAAATGAATATAAAAATACTGGTAAGTTACAGGTAGTCAAACATTTTACCCTTTCGTTCTGTTTCCAGCGTAACTCAGAATACAATGATAATCCTACCAATTGATACCCGATGAGTGATCATCGTTGGTAATGTATCAAGTGGGTGAGTGCTCGCAAAAAGTAAGCGCACTACTTGCGATATAATTGTCGGGCACTCTTTGGGTCCACGGACAATAGATAGAAGATATACGTCCGATTTGCTCTGATCCCTTGACTCTATTGTTTTCCCAAGTTTCATAATTCTTCCGCTCAACCTCATCAAACTAACATGCATCACACTAGTATGAAGGCACTACAATTTTATTTACAGGCTAAACATATCACTCGTTTATTGTTTGTGAAGGGGTTCGTGTTGCGACGATCCAGGTTCGACCGGGCGCTCTTGGTCAGCTAACTGTAGTCGCTTTAGCCGTTCTCTTCCATCTCGGCCTAGTCTCTTGCGCTTTGGTTTGACTGGCTTGTTTGCATGAATCTCGGCCAACTCCGCGGCTACAGGTCGAATCGCTGCAGTGACGTGATCATTTGGGTTAGTCATTGTATTCTCTTTCGATTAATAGAGTCACTTGATATTTGGTATATTTTAGAGCAAATTAGTAGATGCATGAGAGCAAAAAAATGTAATTAATATTGCATTTCATTAAAAATCTTATTTATCAACATTAATATCACATTTTATTACAGGTCTTATTCGTTAATTGGTATAGTTTTACTACCACTGTATTAGAATTTTTTAGGGCATCCGATCTTGTAATTAATCATTTGTTTTAATTAGTGAAAATTATATCTAACTATACAATCAAATACCGCCAAATTTAAATATATTTTATGGCGAAATAAACATTGTTTCATTGTTATATTTTAAAATGGTAATTATGAATATATGCGGGGTGAATTGTAATATTAATTTGTAAAATAACCTCAGTATTATTTTAGGAAGACATATATTCGTCCAGTAACTAAAAGTAAATGGAAGTGAAATGGACAGATTCAGCGGAGATGCCGAACGCAATCATCAGTCATGCCTCTATACGTACCGTCAGCTCACTAGTGATTGGAGGTGCCTCTGGTCTGCAATTACATATTGATTAATAAAACTATTTAGTACGAAGGTTTTAGATCTCTCGTAAGAAATCGGCTACAGAGATTTCGCACATCCAACCGGATTATGGAACAATATTCAATGGCGAAACTCGACATATTTCATTGATCGAAACTATTGAACGTCTTTTATTAGTTGCTATAATAAATTGATTTATTCCTCATTTTTATCTTAGTTTATCATATCGGTGTGTTGTTTTTATTCCAATTATAGTTAGCTATAATAAATAGATTTATTCCTCATTTTTATGTTTTAGTTTATCATATCGGTGTGTTGTTTTTATTCCAATTATAATAAAAATATTTAACACAATTAAAACTTCGCTTTAACATATGATATTTCACAGTATTCAATCCGATTTTTTTTTCGATATTTTCATGTTGTGCGAGATGCTGATCATCATTGTCAGGTGGGAACTTTGACTTGGTTCTGGATCTCTATTTACGAGTGAACTATGCAATTATATATACAGCTGGATCATATTCTCGTATAATTAGGGGGTTCTTAATGTTGGGCTGATGATCAAAAATAAATAAGAATACTCAAATTTATAATTAACAGAAAATAAGAGAACCCAAGAAAATAATAAAAATAATTACCTAACAAAATAGAAAAATTAAAATTAAATTAGAATAAAAACATCAAACCTAAAATAACCATAATAATTACGAAAAATCGATAAAAATACGAAAAATTACCTAAAAATCGACTAAAGCAAGGAAATTAAGAATAAAAAATAAATTAATAATAAAACCACCGAAAAACATTAAAAAAATATAGGAAAAGAGTAAAAAACAGAAAAAAACAATAAAATTAAAATATTGCAACCGCGCTGAATTCTGATTGGTCGGAATTTAGTATATAAGGAAAATTAAGCGGTTCGTTTTTAGTTTTTAAATTTATTCGATAGGTAAGATAATACATTAGTCTTCAAGTTTTTAAATTTATTCGATAGGATTAGGATCAGCAGCCATACCACTCATTCTAATATCAAGCAAACGAATCAAATAGAATGTAAGGAATTATTTTTAGAATTTGAATGCACTATGATGTAAATATATTTTTTCGAATTTCATATTTCATATTATCATTTTCTAAACTTTAATCTGAATAATAGCCTAGTTCCCTATTTTTTCGACAATGATTGAATATGCTTTTTAGGAAAATGGTTGGTATTAGATTTAGGAATGATGCAATTATGAAAATCGTTATGTGTGAAGAATTTGAACCTAAAAATTTCAAGGGAATGTGTACTGATTTATGTTATAATCGAATTCAATGTTGATATATGGAAATAAATTATTTCAGATTATGCAGAGTTTTGTCTATTTGATTTCGAAACGAGGATATATTTTATTTTTTCTTGAATTTATTATGGCATTTTACGATTTTGACTTTATTTATATGATATTTTGGGATGGATTAGCTGGGAGGACGTCCGGAATTTGTCGATGATCGATCCTGGTAGAAGAATGCAGAATATTGTCATCAAAATTACCACTTTTTTCTCCAACTCGGTATCGGAACTTTTTCTGATTGGTATCCTAATCTGAATGGAAATTAAATTCGCCAGAGAGCATCGAAAGACCTGTTTTTAAGACATAGTGGTAGCAATGCTTCTTTAATGCCATGATCTTGCTTCAACCCCGAAATGGAGACTAGGTAGGAAATTCGTCTGAAGTATAATTCTCCTCGACAGGTGTAGGTGCTAACTGATTGGAATTCGTTACTATGAAAGGGAAATACGCAGGTGGTATGAGAAGCTATATCTGGTTTATTTGAATAAACTAAAATAATCTGACAAGTGATCACATGCAGCGATTTTTCGTTGACATTCCCACCATATTCATTCTGAGGCAGATAAGCAGCAGTTACGATCTAATTCACGCGCTTCACCTCTCTGATAGCTTCACTTATGTAAACTCACGGCAGTATTCGACATCCAGTGGCATTAGTGCTTATCATAATCCTTTGACTATCGAGAGTTACAACTATTCCGGATTGACAAAAATCCACACATGCACTTTTAATCAATAAAATAATTAACTTAATGGTTTTACATTAACAACAAATTTTCTATTTCCGATAATTAGTCGCCGACGGATGACTTTTGTTCACAAATCTAGGACCACACCATAGTGAGTTCATTGAGGTAGAATGGTCAAGCGAAAGATGTCGGTTACACTTCTAACGAGTATCGGTAAATAAACAACCCGCAAGTACATCGGCGTGTAGATAAAATTATCAATTTTGTTTTTCATTTGCATTTTAAGTAATTAATTTTTATGGGGCAAGTAATCGAATGTCAGTGTTTTCGCGATCGAGGCCCTACCAGACCCCTTCCAACATAGATGCGGACCACGTTATAATTGTGCGTACCTTGAATATGTTTAAATAGTATGGAGTATGATGAATGCGAGGGAATGAGCTATATCAGCGAATTTTCGAGGAATGAAATGGAAAAGGACTAGATTTTTAATATGGATATTTTGATTGAGGTAAACATATATTTTTCAGTAAATTTAGCCATAACAAATGACCAAACCAAGCCATCCTCCAACCGGCCCGAGACCGTGCTTCTCGTGCGCCGACAAAAACGCCCTTTTAAAGAAATCCGCTGAATATATAGGGTCGTTTAAACGAAAAATCGATACGCTGGAGGGAACATGGTTTACCCCTGCCAGTATGAAGGAGGCTCGCATGAAAATTCTCCGTCTTGAACATTGCCGCGACAGCTTGTTGCAAGAGAATCTGAGCCAGAGACTCACCATCAAGGCACAATCGGCTGCCCTTCATCGCATATACTCAGACGCTGAACTGAAAGCGAGAGTAGCAGAATACCCAATAACGGACAAGGGAAATCTTTTCCCCACTCATCATGATTTAACTCTCCCAAGGTCCGATCCATCTCTTTGTTGCAGTGCGCACGGCCCAACTCCGGCATCTCCAATTCTCACCGACATCGTTAAGGCCTCTACGTCAACAACTGTACCGCCAGTCACTACTTCATCAAATCCGTCAACGTCGCAGCCAGTCGTTTTGCCTGGAAAACAGAAGAGGAAGAAACGGCTAACAGGGGCCGAGAAAACGAAGAAACGTCGAGAGGAGATGGCAGCCCTCGAGGCGACGTTATTTGCAGCCACTCAGGCGAAGGAAGTACCATCGACCAAGATTGTCGCTCCCGTCAAAGTCGTGCCTGTCTCCACCTCTCAGCCACCTTTCGACCCTGCTTTGGAGTGCGACATCTACGCGATGTTAGCAGAAGGAGAAATGGTTTAGCAAATCGTCCAACTACAAATGACTTACGGCCACAACCTCTCCAGTAATACAATGCCCAATGTCGTAGCAAACAATCTGTTAAACTTTTTGTGATTTGACATGATTCCCTTAGGGATTTTGTGCAGGCTTAATCATTATTTCATGTTTGTAGCATAAAGTAGATTGTTCGGAAATTATAATTTTTACTTTGTTTTACCAATTGTTGGAATGTTGAGTTTTTCACTATGAGTACAGCGATATAACGGCGCAGGTAGATTGAAAGCCCTCACTTGGACCAGAGGCAGATTATTTAGCGATGTAAGTCCTTCTAAGGTATTCCGAACCCGAACCGCGAATGCTGTGAGTAGTTTTGGTAACGGAGCTCACCTGCTCACAGGTTCCGACCTCGGTGTACAGCACCAACATGACTCGTAGTCATGGGTACACAGGATGGAATATTTTTTCGACAAATCATTTGGGCATATGGGATGAATAAATCACAATGGTAACCCCTAGCTGCATCAGTCAATAAATACCCTCCCCAGGTGCCCAACATTAAGGAAAACGGGGTTTTCGATTTTTAAATTTGATAGCTGTATAGTCGCACACACACACACATTCATATGTATACGTGTGTACTTTAACACATGCTAACACTCGTTTGTGTATCCAATTTATATTATTAATAACTTAGACTATTGTATTACCTGATGTTACCAAAAATAGGAGTTAGTAGTTTTCCGTAATTTTATTGGAGGGGAATGTCGTGTCACTATTTTTAGAGTTAGGGGATCTCTAAATCGATAATTCTAATAGTGGATTTTTAATTAAGAACAGCAATTTTTTCAGTGGGAAAATTTATCCTTCCTATCATATTCATGAGTTATACAATTATACTTTTGTAAATTAAATAGCTCAAAATTACGATGAACATCATTATATGTAA